>APFE031134954.1:22030-57424 GCA_000404065.3 Pinus taeda
GAAGGTAGGTTGCGTACCTCGACCCTTTTTCCTTTAAAGAAAAAGGTCGGGGTACGCAGGTTACCCATGGGCCACCTGCATACCCCGAGGAGCGCATCCCAAAATCCCTATGCCTCCAAAAAATCAAACTAAAACTTAAAACTAAATTCTAAATGGATGAAATTGAAGAGGAGGATGTTGTGGATTACCTGGAGGTGACGGCGTTCGATTCCGACGGTCTGATTTTTCGCAATCTCCACGGGAAGTTTCTTGCCAAAAGCCCTTTTTTCAACCTCAACAGTAAAATGGTAAAAATGACATGGTAAAAGGTCTTTTTATAGGTTTTTTGGATAAATAAATATTATATTTGTTTATTTTTCACCATGGAAGGTCATTTTAATGCATTTTTGCCTATCTTAAACAGGTATGAGTAATGTGTCGCTTTTTGTGCAGGACAAAAGGGTTCTCAGGGAAACTTGTCATTTTTCACAAACCAAACATCAGAGTCATCTTTTAAGCCCTTTTCTGACTCCTAAAAACTGAAAAGATTGCCGAGCGTTTCTTTTACACTCGTTAAAACGGAATTAAAAGACGGTCCTCTTACAGCCCTTTTTCTGACCGAAAAAACAAGAAAAGATTTCCGGATTTTTGTCGTTTCAAATTCGATATTGGAAATAAAACGACGTGTCCTTGATCGCTTTTTACTTTTCAGGTCAAAGGCACTAACTATGAAAATATCTTTGGTCGCAAGATCAAGCGGTTCTCCTAGGTATTATTTTATACTTTTTCGGGCTTAGGAGACACAACTTTACGAAAAAGTTCAATCTGGAGTCTTCTAAGTTTTTCAGACTCTCTAAATATGAAAAGCGTCGAGTTTCTCCTATACTGGACTCGTTAAAAATTTCACAGTAAAGGACCTGTTCTATTACAAATAGGAACGACCACTCCTTCTTAGGGTTCGCATCAAAACTAAGTTGGACTCATCCGAAGGATGAGCTTATAATCAAGCATATGTTATCCTCCTCAAGCTTGTAAAAAATAAAGAGGTACTTGCCAGAAATGGTGGGGGAAAAGAGAGAAGAATGAGCCTATTTGTTATCCTTTGTCTCAGAAGAAACCTTATTACCACTCTTGAACACGACACTTTTCATTCACCTGGGTTGGGAATCCTTTTCCTCACAGTTGATCAAACCACATTGAAATTCTTCAGCCGGGTTATGGGAGTCGACTTTGAGTCATTTATCACCAAACCATCTGTCGTGTCGTTATGTGTTCAAGAGGTCTGTAAATAAAACATTCAACCACGAAATACCTATTATTCATTATGTCATCATTGAGTCAGTCCTTACAGCAACATTTCTTCAACTTGAACTATGGTTTCATGTTGTGGGCTTGCCTGCAACGAGTCGCTTTCTATCGACATCATCGCATTATCTAGAGAGTTGACTTAGAAATTGTTAGTACCTTGGAGTCATGCATCAATGGCAGGTTTTCTCGCCTTCGACGTCAGTTTTCATCATTGACTTGCGATCGAAGGATTCCATGAAATGTTCGACATCGACTCATTCATTCACATCTCATGGATTGTGCTTGGTACTTTGAGAACCATTGACATTACTGGTGGTCTCTCTCACGCTTGTTAACAGTTTACATCATTGACTGGTAATCAAGTGGTTTCTACCATGTTCGACATCGACTCATTTATTCACATGGCTAGAATCGTACCAATTCGGGAAGTAGAGATGAAGAACCTGGATCTAGTTTCCACCATCCAGGTTGCGAGGAGTTTTGTATTCATTATGTTGTAGACCAATCATAAACAGATGGCGCGTCCATACTGTGTCTACATGAGTCTATGATTATGATGTACTATGAAATCATTCCTGTATCAGAGTAGTAGTTAGTATGTTAGTTAAAGTTTTTGATCTGAGTATGGGAATGCCTACCTCAGCGATGATATAATCTTATACATGTATTTTGTGTTGAAAATTGCAGGTTCTGACTGGCTCTCCACAAGATAATCCTTGAAATGATAAAGTACTTCACCCTTCCTAGATGATATAAAACCCTAATCTATTACAGGCTTCGCACTTTAGGGGGAAATCTGTTACACTAAAATTTGTCACCATGACTCTGCAATTAATATGGCTCCATCAATAGTCGTATTATCCTCCTTGTCAAGCCTTATACCTCTGCTCTCCATGTCAAACTTCAAAAAAGAGAGAAAGTCATTAAAAAACATGTTTATCTCTGGGTACGCAGGTTCTCTCTACCTTGGCTGCGTGTACGCATCCCAAGCTCATTGTACCTGCATACTTGTACGCTCTGTAAGCCAAGGGATGGGTGCGTACTCCTGTAAAGGTTAAAAGGCGCGAGTTTCATCTTAAAAAAGTTACTTGTGGTCACTTCTAGAGCCTTCTAGAAGAGTGTTTGACGTGTATTGAGTGCCTCCAGATGGTTCATACATCCCTATGATAGAGGAACTTATCCCATCAAGAGAGGAGCTACCCCATCCAAAAGAGGGAGTATCCCATTGATGTTGGAACTGAATAACTTCCTCTAGAACACTATAAATACATGCATTGGGCCATAGGAGGGGAGGATGAAAGCTGAACATTCCAAAGGGTAAATGCTGCTGGAATTAGGACTTCCATTGTTAACTTGTGAGGAGAGATTACCATCCTTTCTTGTTGCCATATTGGAAGTGGATGAGCTTGTCAAAGTAGAGGAAATCTCTTGTTGGACCCTAGGAGGAGCTTGCACAACACCAAGGCTCAGGTTGTAATGGTTCCTTTTTTTTTTTGTTTCCTTAATACAAATAAGTCCATGCTTCTCAATGATTTGTTGTTAATGAATTATTTCATGTACTCCTTGGTCTATCTGATTAATATGCTTTGTTTTATGAAATATTCAGGTGTTATGTAATCGTTTTCTTTGTTAGTGTATGCAGGTCTTAAAGTGAAGGAGGAGCTCATCTGGATCAGTAAGGCTAGACTGCTACAACAAGTGTTGGACCTAAGGTAAGATCGAAAAACACTTGGTTTCTCATAGAATAATGTATGTTTAGAGAAGGATTGCTCTTGTTTGGTTTGTTTGTCACTAGAGAGTCTTAGACTCCTAGGGAGGTTAGGTTTGTCCGCAAACATAACTCTTTCCGCATGACACCCCCTCCATTAATGGCCGTCACATTGGGTTCACCGCCCACTGCCCGATCACCGACCCCGCCCATCCAATGGTGCGCAGTCATTTCCAGATCAAAGGTGCCCGACCTTTTGCGTCCGGGGGATTGGCGGTATTCCTGCCATACCCCCACCACGCATCAGCCTCTTGCAGTGTTTGGAGGCCCCCCCCCCCTCAATACTGCTTACCACCCTTAGGCCCTCTGGGGAAACCACTTATTGCCCCGTCCCCCGCGCTGACGTCACACCCCCATCAGCGTGACGTCACCTCGCCTATTCCGCCACCATGCCTCCATGTCACCTCCTCGTTGCCTGTCCGCCTGTCTACCCTGCCACCGTGTCACTGCCACCTGGGCACCCACGTCAGCTACCACGTCACCCTGTCATACCCGGGCCCATGATGACGTCAGCATGACGTCATCACCAAAAAGGTGCCAAAGGGCCAAAAATGCATAAAAAAACGTGAATTAGCCATTATTCTTCATTCCTATTCGTTGTTTCCGGAGCTCTTCTGCATGCGAAAACGACGTTCAACGGTCGAAATCCAAATTTCACCCGCCAAAGCTGCTGCCGCCCTCATCGTCGACCTAAGTACCTGCAACTAGTCCATGTTCGATGCCTCCTACACCATTAAAACCAGGTATTTACTGCAGGCGACCCTCTTTAACCCCATTTCTCCTTTGTTCTCCTAATTTCCTGCAAAAGAACTCTGCTAAAAGCTCCCCACTAATAAATTGTCCACTGAAATTACTTAAGAAGCTGGTTAAACCCCTGCGCGACAAAACTCTGGAAGAAACCCGTGCCCCTCTGCAAAATTCACCATAAAAACAATTGAAGGAGCCAAGCTACCGGCTAAAAACAAATACAGCAGTTCCCTCACTCCTCTTATAAGAAATTCCCATGAAACAACCAGCTAATTAGCTCAAACACACTCTGGTTCTTCAAAACAGAGTGCCCCACAGTTCATTAAACCTATAAGAGCCTCCTTACACTGTCAAGCTGCTCACTGCCAAACAGAAGTTAGGAAGCATTCCTCGGCCTTTGTACCAAACCTGAAAATCCAGTAAAACATCCAGTTAAAACCAGACATGGCCACTCCAGCTGCACTGGATGTAGCTCCTGTGAATCCACCTGGTAAAGAACTGGAAGCTATTCCACTAGTGGATAGTGATTTCCTCATTACAGACTTTGTGGCAGAGAGGAATCACTTACAGACCTTCTGCCAGCTAAGGAACAGTCACTTGGACAACAGTGACATGTATGGCATCTAGGAATCCAATCTGCCCACCTACTTCCTGCCTTCTGTGAGTGTTTTCCCTTAAGTCATTAACCTCTGTGCAGAAAACTATGACTACAAGCTCAGAGCTGTGAAGTCTCCATCTGGGAGCATCCTCTTCTACATAACACTAGATTCCATCAATCAAATGTTGAACTACAAGAAAACCCAACTGCTATACCCATTCTCCATTAAGTACTTGCTAGATGAGTGCTCCAAGCTCTCTAGCACAGACATTGCTGCAGTAGCCAAGAAATTCATGAAGGCAGACTACCAACCTTCTGGGCCACCTCCTTTTTCATATGCAAATTTCAATGAGGTAGGCAAGCTGCTGGTGGATATGTTAACCTCTGTGCTAGGGTTCACCAGAAATGAGCATGTTGATGAAACTGTGTTGGCCATGTTGTCTCCATATAGCCTTGAGAAGCCCCCTGCTATGAAGTACAATTATCCCAAGTATATTGCCAACAAGATACATGACCAATTGTCAAGGTTGAATAGGGAGGCAATATTTAAGTATTCATCATACATCTATCACCTGTTCATGTATTATCAAACAGATTGCTTCCAGTGCCAATCAGAAGCTAGACTCACAGGGTGAGAGGAGGTCTGTTATCTTCTGGTCTTCAGTCTTCCACCAAGTCCAGAATTCCCCCTATTCATACAGTGAATTTATTGACCAGTTTGTATATCCAGTCACATGCCTCTTAAAGAGGACTCCTCCTGCCAGATTGTCCAAGGACATGCAGAAAATCTTGTAGCTGTCTAGGAGTTACAAAATAGGTGATTGGTACTTGTACCAAAATCACACAGTTATCAGAATCTATGGTTGTGAGCTCTGTCCCTACAGGTTCCCAAAATATGTGCCTATGAGGTTGTTTGCCCTGGAATACTATAGACAACTCATAAACTCTAATCTTAGACACTTCCACAGTGCCAAGAAGAAAGCCAACCTAAATTCCAGAGACCACCTAGGCCCATTTGTCATGAATAAGAAAGATGGTTGGCAAGAAGCTGATCAAATACTGGGGCAACTGCTCAAACTCAAAAGAATCTTCTGGTGGGTCCCTTATGACCCTGAAGGTTTCATCAGTGCTAGGAGGGTCAAGTATAGGCTGCTAGCCTATAAGCATTGCCCATACCCACAAATACAACACTTTGCCAACCAAGATGAAAGGGTACCTGAATCAATAGTAGAATAATTGACTCAGGAAGAAAAAACGGAGCAGACCGTGAAAGATTTGGAAAAAACTCTTGACTTGGATTCTTGTCAACAGGTCTTGTTCAAACAACCAGTCCAAGTAGGAGAAGGCACTTCTACTGCTCCAGCTGCACAGGACACCCAGCAAGTTCTTGCAACAACAACTACAACAAGGGGGAAAGAAATAATGGATGAACAGCAACAGACAGAGACAGGGCAGCCCAGCACCTCAAAGAATTAGACTCAAGGGCAAGCCCCTTCATAGAAAACTGGACCACCCCAAATGTCAGTTCTGCAAACTCCTCTCAATGAAGAGAGAGGAAAAAAGAGAGATAGAGAGGAGGTCACACCTCAACCAGAAGCGAAGAGGCCAAGGATTGACCCTGAAACAGAGGAGGGAGATATCAGTGAGGAAAGGGCAAAACGCCACAGCAGAGAAAGGCAATCAAGCCAGTAGACTACCACTAGCTCATTTCAGCTAGAACAGGCCATACAGCACACCACAGAGGTATCCTCCTCAAGACAACAGGGCAAGAAACTAGCTGCAATCAAAGAAGGCTTCATAGAGATCAAGGCACAGAATGAATTGTTGAGAGTGCAACTATATGATCAATTCCTGAAGGCAACTCCAGCCAAAAAACAAAGATTGATGGCTGCCTATGATCTTAAAGAGGAGAAAATGATTTTTACTCATTTAAAGCCTAAACTCCCACATCCCAAAACCTCTGCAGATTACTATAGAACAAACTTGGAGGTATTTTCTACAGACATACACTCCATGGATCAGATTGAGCTGCACAAACAGACTGTGGAAATGGTGTATGCAACACTTGCAGACAGGGCCATGCTAGCCCATCAGTTAAAAGAATCCCTTAAGAACACAAATACATAGCTTGATTTGGAAAGGCTATCTTCCTCTGCAAAGGACAATAGAATAAAGACTTTGGAAGACATAATAATTGATTTGGGACATGACCCAAAAGTTCCAAAGGGTGTTAGGGCCCTCATGAAGAAAAAAGAGGATGACCTTGCTGCACTAAGAAAGCAAGCAAAATTGCCTCCTACCATTAACCCTCAAACAACAGAACTTGCACAAGAAAAGCAAGTAGATGATGCCATGGAGCTGCTTCTGGTGATGAATCAAAGAATATTGCAAATGGAAGCAGAATTAGAGAAGGCATTGCAGGACAAGCAAGGGGAGTCAACATCCCAGCCCCCTCAAACATCAACAACTCTTGGACATGTCCCTCCTACACAAGCAGCAGCAGCCCCTCCTGCTATTCCAGCACCTACCACAGCTACAT
The DNA here is from genome assembly GCA_000404065.3 of Pinus taeda. Classification (NCBI taxonomy): domain Eukaryota; kingdom Viridiplantae; phylum Streptophyta; class Pinopsida; order Pinales; family Pinaceae; genus Pinus; species Pinus taeda. The sequence continues at coordinate 28,970 of APFE031134954.1, forward strand.
CAGCAACAGGAGCAACAGCAGAAGCAACAGTAGCAGCAGAATCCAGGATGAGCATGGAGAACTTGATGAAAGCTGTCAAAGAGCTTGAGACTCAAGTAACTCAAATAAATGAAGCCAAGGATAGACTGGCCAAGATGGAGACCAGTTATGATAAATCCAAGATGAGAGTAGCAGAGAAACAAAGAGAAATAAAGGCCTTAGAGACCAAAGTAAAAACTCTGGAAAATGAATTGCTCCGAAGAAAAACCCTAGCAGAAATAAAGAAGATAATTTGGGCCAAAATTGGCCAATCAATACAGGACCAATGGAGGTCAATCTAGGCAATGTATGAGCAGGTTGAGCTAATAGGCATTGCTCATGTGGAGATACAAAGAGCCAGAACGGCACTTGGAATAATGCCCAAGCAGGCCACTAAAATGATACATTTCCTCAATAACCGCACTAGGGAGGAACTGGTAGCTCTGGAGATAAACAACAAAACAGACACCATCCTGACAGCTAAAAAAGTGCTGACCTTAAGGAACTTCACTCAAACTCCGGAGAGAAAATGTCAGGAAATGAAAGCAGAGATTGATGATTTCAGGGCAAAAATGACAATATTACAGGATAAAGGACTGCCAAGCCTAGTGACTGGCACAGGACAGCTACTGTCATATAATCAGTATATGACAAGGATCAACAATTATGTTGAAAATCAAATAACAGCCTCTAGCAACTCCACAGAAGAAGCAGGGCCTCCCTCTGGACAGTCTCTATATGACAAGTTAGAAAATATGCTTTTTTATTGAACATGAGATAAATCGTCTATTTGAGGTGCCTCCAAACTTCTACAAATATACAGGGGCAGATGAAACACTGGTGAAAATAAGGAGGCATCAGCTACCTCCAGCTGATTGGTGGTAGGCAATGCTGGAAATTTTGCCCAGATAATGCCACTATGTTATTCCTTTTTTGAGAAAAATCAGGTCTTGGTCACGGTATAGGTCAGCAGACAGATCAACACATAGGTATCATAGGGAGCATCCGTACAAGTGACTCACCAATGCACCCACACAGCAGGCTCAATTAATGCAGAGTTAAAGGCACAACTACAACCCACTTTCCTGAGCCATAAAGTCAAAAGCTGTCTGACAGAAAGATAGCTGCCATCTCAGCATTAAATGCTGTATTTATGTTTTTCATTTACTTTTTGTAAGAGAGTTGGTGGTGCAATTTATTGCACAATAACTCACTATTGAGATATTTTGTATCCTATTTTGTATATATATCCCCTCAGATAACGTATTGAGGGTCGATTGTAGTGAAACTTTTTCTGAAGAGCTCTATTGCATATTTGAGACATTTTTTGATAATACAAATTGTTGGTGGAGATTTCTGGTTCCTATGCTATCTAAAGATGGAAATGAATAGCTCTGTTATGTTGCAGAATTCCTGTGTCATTTGCTGGAGCAATAAGTTTCTCTGAACTGTGTATGTCTTTTCTGTGTGTTCCATAATTCTTATGTTTTCATGATCATAGTAAATAGAGAAAAAGAATAGCCTAGGATTTGTTTTGAACACCCTATGTTCAATCTCTATTTCTAAATATGTTTTCTTCTGGATTAGCCATGGATATGAATTCTTGATTGCTCATGTCTAAACTAATTCTATCATGATGAATGTTGTTTAAGAATTCTTAACTGCTCTTAGGCAATACTTTCATTTTTCCTTTATTAGCATAGTGAAAGATTCTTAGTTGCCTTTCACTCACTAATTCCATACCTTCATCAAAAAATTTGGTAAAATTGCTTCACATATGCCTGTCTCGCTCTGCAGCAACACTCTGCCTTCATAAAACATACTTCAGCAGCATAATACCTCAACTCCATTGCCCAATGGACCAAACTATTCCATGATCTATATGTCAGCTCTGTCTGGATTCACCAACCCACCAAACTCAAACAAAATAGCACACCATAACTAGCCTAAAAACATTCATCAACAAAGATAAATTATAAAGAGAGAGCCCTCTCTGGTTGCAGGTAGGCTAGGACCTGTAGCTAAAAGATTGGTCAATGGTTACCTCGGTCATATTCCCTTTAGGAAGCAGGGAACAACCTGAGTGTTAACATTAATGGCAACTCCACTGGGGACTTATGTCAAATTACAAAGTAAAAGGAAATAAGCTTCCTGTTTAAATCCTATCATAAGATACCAAGGAAAGAGAACTCAGAAGCTGGCTCCAAAGAAGAAATCTCGTTACACTAGGTCCAATCCTGACCCTAATCCCCCAGCTATCTTTGAAAGCCCCAATTTAATCCCCAAAATCTTAAAGAAGCAAGAGCAGCTAGGGGAGCTCTCAGATTCAGATATAGAACCAAATCAGCAGAGCTATATCCCTACTCCTGTCAAAGCATCAATTCACCCACACACTATCCCTACTTATCCTAGTTCCTCATCCACTTCCCAAGGCAGCTTCCCCACTCCTCCATCCCCAACACACCTTACTCCTGTTATCCCTGTTGTTCCAGCTGTTCCACTCCTTCTTGCTGTCCCTTTTATCCCTGCAAATATGGCTAGATATGCTCCTTTACACTTGCCTGCAAATCCAAGGGCAATGCCCCAAGACTATTAAGGCAAAATCACTTACTTTGATGGTACTGGCACTTATACAGCCCAGCAACACACCAAGAGGATGCAAGACTATTTTGAGAACTATGAGATAGATGATGAAGATGTAAGAATGAAAATTTTTGTGCAAAGTTTGGCAGGGGATGTAAGGAATTGGTTTAGGTCTCTAGCTGCAAACTCTATAGTCAATCCTGATGCCTTATACCTAAGTTTTTTTAACATATGGGAAAAGAAGAAAGACCCTCTACACATACTGACAGAGTATGATAACTTGAAAAGGGGCCCACAAGAGATAGTTCAAGATTACTGTGCTAGGTTCAACAATGTATATAATGCTATCCCTCAAAACTTGAGACCCCCTCCTGATATGGCCTTGATCAAATTTGCTGATGGATTTGACCCAGATATGGCATATCAATTAAGAGAAAGAGCACCCCCAATTCTCGTAGATATGCAAAATATAGTTGTAAGTGTGGAGGCAAACCTAATTGCCAAGAGAACCAAAGCAAAAAATGAGAGAAGAATAACATTCAAAGAGGAACCCTCAACCTTTGACCAAAATCTAGATGCAATCATGAAGGGTATGGAGAGGTTGGGAGATAGAGTTGAGACCATGGAGAGAAAGTCCTCTTGGGAAGGGAAAACAAGCAACACCACTAGGAATCCCAATTTTAGAAGAAACCAAAACCCAAATGCTGGGAGAACTAGTCCTGATCAGAACATCAGACCTCCATTTCAAGAAAATTATGCAGAGGCCTCAACCACTAGTGAAAAAATAGAAGATCCCCACATCAATTTAATGGGTTTGGAAAGTGAAGAACAAGTATTCTTAACACAAGATGATCAACAAGCCCAAGACTACAAACAATTCCAAGCAAAATCTAGTGAGTTATTCGATTTCAGAGAAGGGTATGACACAGCAGTTTATGAAGTACACAAACAATACAAGTTAAGAAGTAGAACCATAGATGTACCTGAGAATACCAAACAAACAAACACCAAACTGCCCAAGTAGTCTAGTGATAATGCTATCTTAACAAAGTCCTCAGATAAAAAGCTCCAAAGAGAGGTCACAGTGGAAGATGTATCTGATGTACAGCCTCTAGTAAAAACTACACCTACACCTCTTCTCCCAACAAAAATCTTGGGCATACCTCTAGAAAACAGAGCCAACCCAAGCATACCCCAAAACAATGTACCTGATCAGGATATGGTCACCCAAAATTCAGCAGAAAAAGAAAAATTTGCTGCTCACAATATAAAAGTTCAGATGGAAAAACCTTTCAATCTTGAAACAGAAATTGGTAAAATGAAAATAGCAATTCCTCTTTCTGAACTGGCGAAACATGAGGTCTTCAGACAACAAATTAATAGATCATTGCAAGTACCAGAAAATAGGGATCCATTTAACATTCTGGATGACCAACCAGAGCTGACTTTTGGCTCAGAAGTCAATGGCAAATCAAGGGATGGAGGGAATCCTCCATTCTATGTAAGCCTAAACATTCATGATAAAGTATTACACAATGCCATGTTTGACTCAGGGGCCTCTCATAACCTAATGCCCAAATCAGTAATGGAAAAACTTGGATTAGATATCACGAGACCCTATAAAGATTTGTTTTCATTTGATTCCAGCCAGGTAAGATGTTTAGGCCTGATCAAAGACCTCTGTGTATCCCTAATCCAATATCCGGCCAAAACAATTCTAATGGATGTAGTAGTGGCTGACATTCCACCTAAATATGGTATGCTCCTATCAAGATCTTAGGGTGCCAAACTCCAAGGATCTTTGCAACTAGACATGTCATATGCCACAATTTTAGTCTTTGGCCAGCCAAAGAGACTGTACTGAGAGACACTCATGAAATATGTGGTCAGCAGCCAGGTCAAGCCCCAAAATTTCTCAATCTACTCCATCCATTCAGATATGGACTCCTTCATACTATACAATGCTAATATATGCCCCAAAACTGAGCTCAAGATCCTAGAAACAAAGGAAACCAGGCATATGAATGAACAATCCACTGTTTCAGAACAAAAGATCACTGATGTAATCAACACAACAGAGTTTGCTAACAGGTCACAAGAATCACCAAAACTAGACTTGCCCACTAAACAAATCTGTAAATCCATTAAAACGGACATTGACCAAGAAACCTTGTGGTATTTAGAATTTGATGGGTCAGTAAATAAGCTAGGAGTAGGAGCAGGGGTATGGATACACAACACTCAAAATGACCATGCTCTAGGTCATGCATATAGGCTTAATTTCAGATGCACAAATAACATGGAAGAATATGAAGCTCTCCTACTAGGTCTCAAACTGATTAAGAGTCTAGGAGTAACCAAAGTCTCCATATTGGGGGATTCAGATCTAATTCCAACAGATAAAGGGAAATTTTGTCACAAATGATCCCAGGTTGAGGTCTTATAGGCTAGCAGTAACAGACTTGCTCAACAACTTCCTAGAATATCAGCTCACCAAAATACCTAGGAACCACAACTTGCATGCTCACAGTCTGGCAACCTTTGCAAGCACATGTAAACTTCCTTTTGGACCTAACCACCAGTTCACTGCTGAGATTAAACACAGACCTTCTGTCCCAGACAATGTAAATAATTGGCAAGTATTTGAGAATGATACTCAGATAAACAATTTTTTAACCATGAAGGAGGAATTCTCAAACTTAAACATTGACACAAGCATTAGGGATGATCAAAACCAAAAATATGAACTAAACACAAGTATATCAGCTGAAACAATAGATATGATATTACATCCTACAACCTTTGACCCTGCCAATTTACAGAAGCTAAAGATAACAGATCTTGATGAAATTAATGAGGAAGAAACAGAAGTAATTCAATTAAAAGATAATTTCTTGCCTACAGGTCTGGCACCTTTAGAAGACATTTTTGACTCAAATGATCTCTCTAAGAAAAAAAATATGCAACCCATCAATGCAAAAATAGAGGAGTGCAGCATTGGGACCATTGAAAATCCCAAAATGATTAAGCTTTCTAGAACCTTACCTCCTGATAAGAAATCAGAATATATTAAACTGTTCAAAGGGTTTCAGGATGTGTTTGCCTAGAGCTATGAGGACCTTAAATCCTATGATACTACAGTTATCCAGCACACAATACCCCTGAAAGAAAACCAAAAACCCTTTAAATAGAAACTAAGAAGAGTTAATCCAGTGCTTCTCCCCCTAATAGAAAAAGAAGTAAAATGAATGTATGAAGCTGGGATTATTACTCCCATAAGGTTTTCTGAATGGATTTCCAACCTTGTACCTACAAGAAAGAAAACTGGGGAGATAAGACTTTGTGTGGATCTGAGAAATTTAAACAAAGTCTCTCTTAAAGACCACTACCCCTTTCCAAAAATGGATCACATCCTACAAAGGGTAGTGGGTGCTTCAAGGATCTCATTATTAGATGGTTTCTCAGGATTCAATCAAATCTTAGTTCACCGAGATGACCAAGATAAAACAACTTTTACCACACCTTGGGGAACTTTCAAATATGTCAAAATTCCTTTTGGATTCAAGAATGTTGGAGCCACATTTCAAAGGGCAATGGATATAGCCTTTGCCAAAGAAATCCATGATTTCTTAGTAATATACCTTGATGATCTAACAGCCTTCTCAATAACAGACCAGGAGCATTTAAAACACCTTAGACAAGTGTTCTTAATTTGCAGAAAGTATGGCATTTATTTAAACCCAAAGAAATCACTATTTGGCCTAGAAGAAGGCAAACTCCTTGGTCATATAATTTCAAAAGATGGCATAAGAATTGACACTGATAGGATTCAAGCTATACTGCAAGTTCCCCATCCAAGAAACATCAAAGAATTACAAGCCTTTTTAGGAAAGATTAATTTACTAAGAAGATTCATTCCTAACTTGCTCTAACAGCTGAATAAGATATTGAAACAATATGCTCAAAGAAAGATGCCAAGGTCAAATGTACAATTGAGGCCTAAAAACAAGCTTTTGAAGAAATCAAGATAGCCCTGACAAAAACACCTGTGCTTACAAGCCCTAGTTTTGATAGAGATTTTATAATCTTCTCCTTTGCCTCTGAAAATACAATTGTTGTTGTCCTACTGCAAAAGGATGACTTGGGATGTGAAAAACCTATTTCCTTTTTCAGTAGAGCCCTTAGGGATGTCCCACTCAAGTACAAAATCATGGAAAAGCAAGCATATGCCCTGGTAAAAGCCATCAAGGATTTTAGAGTTTATATCCTATACTGTCACATAATTGCATATGTGCCCAATGCAGTAGTCAAAGACATCTTAACTCAAGAGGTAATGGAAGGCAAGAGGGGCAAATGGATTGCCAATATTCTGGAATATGATATAGAAATCAAACCAACAAAACTTATAAAAGGACAAGGGCTAGCTAAATTAATGACTGAGACTAACTTTCAAGCCCTTGACATCAATGAACTGGATAACGAACAGGAGATGGCAACTCCACAGATCAATCAAGCCTTTTTACAATCACCTTGGTATGCTAACATATGTTTTGTATTATTAAACCTGCAAGCTCCTCCAGGGTTATCCAGAACCAAGAACAGATTTCTAAAAATGAAGGCTGCAAAATTTTGTATCCTAGACAATGTTTTATTTTGGAAAAATCATGAAGGTGTCCTGCTCAACTGCCTAACTTCAGATGAAGCTGATAAGGTCCTTAGAGAATTCCATGCAGGAGACTGTGGAGGACACTTATATTGGAAATCCACAGCTGATAAAATCTTGAGGGCTGGATTTTATTGGCCCTCCCTGTTTACTGATTCAAAAAAGTTTGTAATGTCATGTCATAAATGTCAGGTCTTTGAAGGGAAGAAAAAGTTACTTCCCTTTCCCCTCAAACCCATTTCAACTGAAAAACCATTTCAACAATGGGGCTTAGACTTCATTGGGGAAATTCACCCTTCATCCTCAGGCCAGCATAGATGGATCCTTACAGCTACTGATTACTTCACCAAATGGCTAGAGGCCATACCTTGTAGACAAGCAAATGATTCAATTATCATACAATTCCTAGAAACCAATATCTTGTCTAGATTTGGCTGCCCAGAGAAAATCATAACAGATAATGCAGCTGCCTTTAAATCCAAGAGAATGATCAACTTCTGTCATAAATATCATATCACCCTAGGTCATTCAACAGCCTATTATCCTCAAGGAAATGGCCTAGCCGAGTCCTCCAATAAAAGCCTAATCAACATCATTAAAAAGGTCTTGGAGGAGAACAAAAAGAATTGGCATAAGAAGCCGGTAAATGCACTATGGGCAGATAGGTTGACCACTAAAATATCTATTGGTACTAGCCCATATGAGTTGGTATATGGCCTGGAAGCTATGTTCCCATCATCCCTTGGGATCCCTGTGATCAAATTGCTACAGGAAATATAGGCTGAACCCAATGATATCCAGAGAAGGATCAATCAAACAATTCACTTACAACAAACAAGGGAAGAAGTGTATCATAGGACCCACGTTCTACAAGAGAAGCTTAAAAAGGTGTTTGACAAAAGAACAAAAGTTGAGGACTTTTTCATAGGGAACAAGGTATTGAAATGGGACTCTAAGAGGGAAGACAAAGGAAAGCATGGCAAATTTGACTTTCTGTGGAAAGGGCCATTTGTAATTCAATCTATGCAAGGTAAAAATACCTTCTTTCTCAAAGAGTCTAGATGAGTCAAACAATGATGAAGGCCTAGTGAATGGGAGAATACTCAAACACTACTATGATCCATGAGCATAGGATAGCCCCATATTGTACATAAACATCTATATTTCCAAGCATTTTTTCCTTTTTACAACAGATATATAGAAGAGCAACTACAATAGATTTTGAAGAATGATCAGCAAAACCACATCAAAAATGACATGGATACTTGAAAAAGCTCCATGAACAGAATTGAGCAAGGTCCTCAGGGCAGAGAATCAATGATAGGCGATGATACATATTAGCAAGACATAAAATGCTTATCCTCGCACAAATGAGGCCATCTGACCTGTTGTTCTTGGCTTTCCACCAGGAAAAGCCATCCCCAAGTGGAGCCACTATTAGGTTCCTATACCAATAGGTTTCATCTTTCATGATTAACAGTGGAAGGGCTAAATATGTTCATCATTGCAGGATGCAAAGGCTCCATATTTTTTGTGCATGCTATGAAAATTAAAAAATGAAAAGAGGGTATGCCTTAAAAGAATAATGAAAAGGCAAGAAAATCAAATGGTCAAAGAGAAAAGTAAAAATGAACCCCAAACTAAAGACCAGGAAAGTGGCCAGTCAAAATGCCACTACTATCTGTTGGGCAGTATCATGCTCTGCAAATACTGCTGCTAATCATACTTCATGGATGGCCCAATAGTCTAAACTGGACCATGCCATGTTTAAATTTCTTGTTGTAGAATAGAGAATGTTCCCTGTCCAAACAGCTCAAGCTTGGCAGATGACTAGCTAGGTAGAGAAATGAAGGTGACCAATTGCTTAATCTGGGTCCTTGGAAGAAATAAGGGTACATTTTAGATAGGAGGGCAGTCAAAAGAAAAAGAGGACAATCAGGGTCTGCTAATTCAAGTGCACCCACTTCAAAAAGAAGGAAAAAATGTTAGGATTACTAGGATGGGTAAGTAGTGAAAGGTTGTAGAAATGGAGGGCCATCACCAATTGGTTTATTAAGTGCAAAGACTCATGCCACTCAGGGTATTGGCATCAAAAGCAGAGAGTGGAGGACAAGCATTGGAAGCATGTCTAATTTCCCCTATTTTTCCCCAAACTTCACTCTTTACTAACACCCCCAAGGGCCTTGAGATCTGCTCAGGTGTCCAGTTCCACTTCACTTCATGCCAAGCTACTGGGTCAAACCATGAAGTTTAAGCATGAAAAGAAGCCACATTTTTTGTGTAAAAAATCTTTCTTATCATTTCATTTATCTTCAAATTCCTAAGTTTTACCTCTTAGAACTTAGCTTTACCCCTTCATTCACCTCACAAAGGCATATTAACCACTAATGTACTATTTAGCTCCCTAACTCCCCCCCTTCCCTAATTCTATTAGAATCTATGAAAAATTTCCCAAAAAATGAATAAATACCCTCCCCCTAGCATTATAGCTATATAACCCTCCTTGGGGAAATATTAACCTATCTGGGGTTGGTATTAACCCCTTTGTCCCTAGACTATGGTTTTTATTAAAAAAAATATGGTTAAATGTCAAAAAATCCGAAACCCCGCCCTCATTAAACCCATTTACCCCTTTTTCTGCCCAAAACACACTTTATTATAAAGTTTTTAAATTAAAAACATTTCTAAAGTGGGCGCCTAACCCATAAAACCCAAAATCCTAAAGTTTTCTACCCCCCCGCGCCCAATTTAATTAAATCTCTTTAAATATTGGGTGGGTCCCCCTTACCTTAATGCGCCGTCACATCAGGCTTACCACCCACCGCCCGATCGTCGACCCCACCCATCTAATGGTGGGCGGTCATTCGTATGGAGAAGTCGTCCGACCTTTTGCATCCGGGGGATTGGCGGTATTGCCGTCGTACCCTCGCCACACGTCGGCTTCCCGCTGTGTTCGCTACACCCCCCCTCAATACCGTTTACCGCCCTCAGGCCTTCCGGGGAAACCGCTTACCGCCTCCTCCCGCGCTGACGTCACGCCCCCGTCAGTGTGACATAACCCCTCCTTTTCCGCCACCATGCCTCCACGTCATATCTGTGTCACCTGTCCGTCTCTCCACCCTACCACCGTGTCACTGCCACCTGGGCACCCACGTCAGCTGCCACGTCACCCTTCCGTACCAGGGCCCATGATGACATCAGCATGACGTCATCACCAAAAAGGCGCCAAAGGGCCAAAAATGCATAAAAATACGAGAATTAACTGTTATTGGTCATTGTTTTTCACTGTTTCTGGAGCTCCTCTACATGCGAAAAAAACGTGCAATGGTCAAAACACAAATTTTACCTACCAAAGTTGTTGCCGCCCTCATTGTCGACCCGAGTACCTGCAATTCGTCCGGTTCAATGCCTCCTACACCATAAAAACCAGGTATTCGCCGTAGGCGACCTTCCTTACCCCCTGTTCTCCTTTGTTCTCCTAATTTCATGCATAAAAACTCTGCTAAAAGCTCCCCACTGATAAATTAGCCACTAAAATTTACTTAAGAAGCTAGTTAAACCCCTGCGTGACAAAACTCTGGAAGAAACTCGTGCCCCTCTGCAAAATTCACCGTAAAAACAATTGCAGGAGCCGAGCTACCGGCTAAAAAACAATTCAGCAGTTCCCTCACTCCTGTTATAAGAAATTCCCTGGAAACAACAAGCTGATTAGCTCAAACACACTCTGGTTCTTCAAAACAGAGTGCCCCACAGTTCATTAAGCCTGTAAGAGCCTCCTTACACTGTCAAGTTGCTCACTGCCAAACAGAAGTTAGCAAGCATTCCTTAGCCTTTGTACCAAACCTGAAAATCCAGTAAAAACATCCAATTAAAATCAGACATGGCTACTCCAGCTGCTCTGGATGTAGCTCCTGTGAATCCACCTAGTAAAGAACTGGAAGCTATGCCACTGGTGGACAGTGATTTCCTCATTACAGACTTTGTGGCAGAGAGGAATCACTTACAAACTTTCTGCCAGCTAAGGAACAGTCAATTGGACAACAGTGACATGTATGGCATCTGGGAATCCAATCTGCCCACCCACTTCTTGCCTTCTGTGAACATTTTTCCTCAAGTCATTCACCTCTGCGTAGAAAACTATGACCAGAAGCTCAGAGCTGTGAAGTCTCCATCTGGGAGCATCCTCTTCTACATAACACCAGATTCTATCAACCAAATGTTGAACTACAAGCAAACCCAGCTGCTATACCCCTTCTCCATTAAGTACTTGCTGGATGAGGGCTCCAAGCTCTCTAGCACAGACATAGCTACGATAGCCAGGAAATTCATAAAGGCAGACTGCCAACCCTCTGGGCCACCTCCTTTTTCATATGTAGATTTCAATGAGGTAGGCAAGCTACTGGTGGATATGTTAACCTCTGTGCTGGGGTTCACTACAAATGAGCATGTTGATGAAATTGTGCCGGTCATGCTGTCTGCATATAGCCTTGAGAAACCCCCTGCTATGAAGTACAATAATGCCAAATATATTTCCAATAAGATACATGACCAATTGTCAAGATTAAATAGGGAGGCAATATTGAAATACTCATCATACATCTATCACCTATTCATGTATTATCAAACAGATTGCTTCCAGTGCCCAATCAAGAAGCTAGACTCACAGGGTGAGAGGAGGTCTGTTATCTTCTGGTCTTCAGTCTTCCACCAAGTCGAGAATTCCCCTTATTCATACTGTGAATTTATTGACCAATTTGTATATCTAGTCACATGCCTCTTAAAGAGGACTCCTCCTGCCAGATTTTCCAAAGACATGCAGAAAATCTTACAGCTATCCAGGAGTTACAAAATAGGTGATTGGTACTTGTACCAAAATCACACAGTCATCAAAATCTATGGTTGTGAGCTCTGTCCCTACAGGCTCCCAAAATATGTACCTATGAGGTTGTTTGCCTTGGAATACTATAGAAAACTTATAAATTCTGATCTGACACACTTCCTCAGTGCCAAGAAGAAAGCCAACCTAAGGTTCAGAGACCACCTAGGCCCATTTGTAATGAATAAGAAAGATGGTTGGCAAGAAGCTGATCAAATACTGGGGCAACAACTCAAACTCAAAAGAATCTTCTGGTGGGTCCCTTATGACCCTGAAGGTTTCATCAGTGCTAGGAGGGTCAAGTATAGGCTGCTAGCCTATAAGCATTGCCCATACCCACAAATACAACACTTTTCCAACCAAGATGAATGGGTACCTGAATCAATAGTAGAGGAATTGACTCAGGAAGAAAAAATGGAGCAGGCTGTGAAAAATTTGGAAAAAACTCTTGACTTAGATTCTTGTCAACAGGTCTTGTTCAAACAACTAGTCCAAGTAGGGGAAGGCACTTCTACTACTCCAGCTACACAGGACACCCAGCAAGCTCCTGCAACAACAACTACAACAAAGGGGAAAGAAAAAATGGATGAACAGCAACAGACAGAGACAGGGCAGCCCAGCACATCAAAGGATCAGACTCAAGGGCAAGCCCCTTCAGAGCAAACTGGACCACCCCAAATCCCATTTTTGCAAACTCCTCTCAATGAAGAGAGAGGAAAAAAGAGAGATAGAGAGGAGGTCACACCTCCAACAGGGTCATCACAGCAACTAGAATCCAAGAGGCCAAGGATTGACCCTGAAATAGAAGAGGGAGATATCAGTGAGGAAAGGGCAGAAAGCCACAACAGAGAAAGGCAAATAAGCCAGCAGACTGCCACTAGCTCATTCAAGCTAGAACAGGCCCTACAGCACACCACAGAGGTATCCTCCTCAAGACAACAGGGCAAGAAACCAGTTGCAATAAAAGAAGGCTTCATAGAGATCAAGGCACAGAATGAAATGTTGAGAGTGCAGCTCTATGAGAAATTCTTGAAGACAACTCCATCCAAAAAACAAAGATTGATGGCTGCCTATGATCTTAAAGAGGAAAAAATGATCTTCACTCATTTGAAGCCTAAATTCCCACATCCCAAGACCTCTGTAGATTACTATAGAAAAAATTTGGAGGTCTTTTCTAAAGACATACACCCCATGAATCAGATTGAGCTGCACAAACAGACTGGGGAAATGGTGTATGCAACACTTGCAGACAGGGCCATGCTGGCCCATCAGCTAAAAGAAGCCCTGAAGAACACAAACACAAAGCTTGATCTGGAAAGGCTGTCTTCCTCTGCAAAGGACAATAGAATAAAGACATTGGAACACATAATAATTGATTTGGGGCATGACCCAAAGGATCCAAAGGGCATTAGGGCCCTTATGAAGAAAAAAGAGGATGACATTGCTGCACTAAGAAGGCAGGAAAAATTGCCTCCTACCATTCACCCTCAAACAGCAGAACTTGCACAAGAAAAACAAGTAGATGATGCCATGGAGCTGCTTCTGGTGATGAATCAAAGAATATTACAAATGGAAGCAAAATTAGAGAAAGCACTGCAGGACAAGCAAGGGGAGTCAGCCTCCCAGCCCCCTCAAACATCAACAACTCTTGGACCTGCCCCTCCCACACAAGCAGCAGCTGCCCCTCCTACTATTCCAGCACCTACCACAGCTACATCAGCAACATGAGCAACAACAGAAGCAACAACAACAGCAGAATCCAACATGAGCATGGAGGACTTGATGAAAGCTATTAAAGAGCTTGAGACTCAAGTAACTAAAATAAATGATGCCAAGGATAGACTGGCCAAGCTGGAAACCAGTTATGACAAATCAAAGATGACAGTAGCAGAGAAACAAAGAGAAATAAAGGCCTTAGAGGCCAAAGTAAAAACTTTGGAAAATGAATTGCTCCTAGGTAAAACCCTAGAAGAAATAAAGATAATTTGGGCCAAAATTGGCCAATCAATACAGGACCAATGGAGGTCAATCCAGGCAATCTATGAGCAGGTTGAGCTGATAGGCATGGCTCATGTGGAAATACAAAGAGCCAGGACAGCACTGGGAATAATGCCCGAGCAGGACACCAAAATGATACATTTCCTCAATAACCGCACTAGGGAGGAACTGGCAGCTTTGGAGATAAATAGCAGAACAGACACCATCCTGACAGCTAAAAAGGTGCTGACCTTAAGGAATTTTACTCAAACTCTGGAGAGAAAATGTCAGGAAATGAAAGCGGAGATTGATGAATTCAGGGCAAAAATGGCCATATTACAGGATAAAGGACTGCCAAGTCTAGTGACTGGCACAGGACAGCTACTGTCATATAATCAGTATATGACAAGGATCAACAATTATGTTGAAAATAAGATAACAGCATCCAGCAGCTCCACAGAAGAAGCAGGGCCTCCCTCTGGGCAGTCTCTGTATGACAAGTGGGAAAATCTGTTTTTTATTGAACATGAGATAAATCATCTGTTTGAGGTGCCTCCAAACTTCTACAGATATACAGAGGCAGATGAAACACTGGTGAAAATAAGGAGGCATCAGCTACCTCCAGCTGATTGGTGGCAGGCAATGCTGGAAATTCTTCCCAGATAATGCCACTATGTTATTTCCTTTTTTGAGAAAAATCAAGTTTTCAGTCACGGTACAGGTCAGCAGATAGATCATCACACAGGTATCATAGGGAGCATCCGTACAAGTGACTCACCAATGCACCTAGACAGCAGGCTCAATTAACGCAGAGTTAAAGGCACAGCTACAGCCCACTTTCCTGAGCCATAAAGTCAAAAGTTGTCTGACAGAAAGATAGCTTCCATCTCAGCATTAAATGTTGTAGTTATGTTTTTCATTTACTTTTGTAAGAGAGTTGGTGGTACAATTTATTGCGCAATAACTCTCTATTGAGATATTTTGTACCCTATTTTGTATATATATCCCCTCAGATAACGTATTGAGGGTCGATTGTAGTGTAATTCTTTCTGAAGAGCTCTATTGTACTTCTGAGACATTTTGATAATACAAATTGTTGTTGGATATTTCTGGTTCCTATGCTGTCTGAAGATGGAAATGAATAGCTCTGTTTTGTTGGAGAATTCCTGTGTCATTTGCTGGAGCAACAAGTTTCTCTGAACTGTGTATGTGTTTTCTGTGTTTTCCATAATTCTTATGTTTTCATAATCCTAGTAAATAGAGAAAAAGAATAGCCCAGGATTTGTTTTGAACACCCTATGCTCAATCTCTATTTCTAAATATGTTTTCCTCTAGATTAGCCATGAATATGAATTCTTGATTGCTCATGTCTAAACTAATTCTATCATGGTGAACATTGTTTAAGAATTCTTAACTGCTCTTAAGCAATACGTTCATTTTTCTTTATTAGCATAGTGAAATATTCATAACTACCTTTCACTCACTAATTCCATAATTTCATCAAAAAAATCTGGTAAATTGCCTCACATATGCCTATCTGGCTCTACAACAACACTCTGCCTTCATAAACCTACTTCAGCAGCACACTACCTCAACTCCATTGCCCAATGGACCAAACTGTTCCATGATCCATATTTCAGTTCTATCTGAATTCACCAACCCACCAAATTCAAGCAAAACAGCACACCATAACTAGCCTAAAAACATTCATCAACAATGCTAAACTATAAAGAGAGAGCCCTCTCTGGTTGCAGGTAGGATAGGACCTGTAGCTAAAAGATTGGTCAGTGGTTACCTCGGCCGTATTCCCTTTAGGAAGTAGGGAACAACCTGAGTGTTAACATCGCCAACTATTTCTTCCACTTCCACTTCCATGTCTACAATAACATGTTCCCCAGCCGGGGCTGGTTCTTGTGTGACAACCTCAACTGTGTCATCAACTATTTCTTCCACTTCTACTTCCATGTCTTCAATAATAGGTTCCACAATCGGGGTTGGTTCTTATGTGACACCCTCGACTCTGTCACCAACTGTTTCTTCCACTTCCACTTCCATCTCTTTCAGTTCCTCTTCCTCTTTCTCCATTTCCTCGAGAACTTCTTCCTCTCCTATTGTACCAACAAGAGATGCTGGTTCTTCCCCGGGCTCTTCTAATTCCTCTCTAGCAGCTATCATAGCTACTACTTCCTCCTCCATCATCTCAAAGAGTTATGCCTAAGGTACTTGCAGTCGGGTAAATACATGCATAACCAATAGTCGAACCAGTTCATGGTTTGTGAGGACCACCAACACTTGGCGTGAATGTCGAGAAGATTGCACCATAAGTTGAAGACTCTTCATAAACAAGAAAGGCATATTCAGAGAATGAACTTGTGCCCACAGAAATTGAAGATGGGATAGAATTTTGAAGTGGTATTTGAATAGGGTGGTGAACCGCCCCTCACAGGTTATATATTTCATAACAAAGCCTACTACCTCACCCCACGTATGCGGAAAGGACTTACGGTCATAACCCCTTCCCTTCATAACAATGCTTTCTCCAGCTTGCAAAATAATTCTGGTAATTCGAGTAGCGGAGCCTTCCTTGAGAGCCACTTTAGCCCCTACTGTTTTCACCCACTAACTTCTCCAATGGCCTCTTCTGTGACAGGTATTTCTAATCCCCTAACTCGCGAGAAATTCTCATCCAAATTCATTGTTAATTCTACTGCTATCCCCTCGTCGAACCCCTACAGTTTGTTGAAATAAACATCCCATCTTGCTTCTACGAAGACACGCCATACATCTACATTGCTACGGACCAGGGTTGAATCCTTCGGTTCATGATGCACAGCTAGTCTGCCCATCCTGTAGAAACTGTAACAACACTTTGGACACAACATACCATTGGGAGGAGTGACAAAGGCCAAATTCTTGCAGTAACAACATGGTTAAAAAAAATGCATGAGGTGGGACGACGGTAAAATGGTGGTTAACTTTCTTGGGAAACAAAGAGAATCATGGTGGATGCAGTGAACGGTATGGTAATTATTGTGCATTAAATGAGAAGGTACATATTTGAAACCCTGACACATTCCAATGATTATGCGGAGTAATGATGGAGATCATGGAGCGTACCATCACACAAGGTTTAATGATGGTAATAGTTTAGTCATTAGTGCAGTTTTAATTACATCATTGTTTAATTATGACGAGACCCCCCCCCAAACTTATATATAGCCATCCATGGCATGTCAATGTCTTGTCCATGGAATACTTAATCAAATCCATAAAAGTCAATGGAGACATACCTGC
This sequence comes from Pinus taeda, assembly GCA_000404065.3. Taxonomy (NCBI): domain Eukaryota; kingdom Viridiplantae; phylum Streptophyta; class Pinopsida; order Pinales; family Pinaceae; genus Pinus; species Pinus taeda. Next base: position 46,381 of record APFE031134954.1, read on the forward strand.
AACCTACCTGACAGTTGGCAGAGTAACATCGGAGTAACAACAACCGAGGAGTAACAACATCCGAGGAGTAACAACATCAGCGGAGTAACAACAACCGATGAGTAACAACATCATTGGAGTAACATCATTGGACAAGTAACATCACTTAAGAAGTAACAACATCTGAGGAGTAATAGCACCCAACGAGTAACAACATCCGAGGAGTAACAATACCCAATGAGTAACAGTACCCAACGAGTAACAGTGTCCATGGAGTAACAACACCCAATGAGTAACAACACCGAAGGAGGAACAACATCCGAGGAGTAACAACACCCAACGAGTAACAACACCTAAGTAGTAACAACACCCAAGGTGTAACAACATTTGAGCAGTAACAACACCCAACGAGTAACAACACCCAAGGATTAACATCATCCGAGGAGTAACAACACCCAAGGAGTAATAGCATCTGAGGAGTAACAACACCCAAGGAGTAATAACACCCAAGGAGTAACAACACCCAATATGAGGAGTAACAACACCCAATACTTAGAAAAATTTCCGGAGTAACAAAAAACATTACTTAGAATTTTTTCCAAAAGATCAGTATTGGTGGAGTCCCCATTACTCAAAAAAAAAAAATTAGCTCCTCAATTATTGCGCCTTGATAGTAGCTCTTGCAAAAAGACAAACAAGTGAGTAGTAACAACATTATATATATATATATATATATATATATATATATATATATATATATATATAATTCAAGGGTGCGGAGGAGGTATCTTCTGCACCAACAACCTTCAATCCATATTTTTCATAAGATGTTTGATGAAATATTCTCTAGAGGTTGGGCGATGGTAGAGTCTAAGCTGATGTCCATTTACAATGAAAGAAACATGAGAATCATTGATTGTAATGAATCTGACAGTCCCATTATCAAATACCGCATCAATCTCATATGGTCCCAGCCATCGTGAGTGAAGCTTTCCTTTAAAATCCTTAAAATAGGAATCATACAGTGATGCCCAATACCCTCTATGAAACACCTTATTTTTAATAAATTTATCGTGCCATTTTACTCTCTGTTGTTGTATGGAAGCAGTTCTTTAGACAACCATTAAACAAATTTCATCTAGCTCATTTAGTTGTTCCATCTAGTGTTTCTGGGCTTTTGAAAGATCTAGTCCTACTTCCAGAGTTTTTCTGAGCGTAATGATTTCAAATTTTACCAGTAACAATGGGGATTTTCCACAAAAAATTTCAAATGGTGAAAATCCTGTCGTGTTCCTCCATGTTGTTCTATACGCCCTAAGAGCTTCAAGGAGTTTTTCAGCCCAATCTCGACGATGATTTGCCACAGTCTTAGTGAGAATTTTTTCCAATACTTTGTTTGTGCGCTCCACTTGACCATTCACCTGAGGATGATATGGGGTTGTTATCCTATGTTTGATCCCATATTTTTCCATAAGCTCTGCTATGATGTGTGACGTGAAATGCACTACTCCATATGAAATTATCTCTCTCAAAGTACCATATCTAGCAAAAAATTCTTCAAATAAAAAGTATGAGACAACCTACTCTGTCGGTTTTGCTATAGTCATGGCTTCCACCCACTTCGTATCTATGCAGACTAAAATGTGGACTTTCTGATGTGAAGGTCAATTAAATGGACCCAAAAAATCAATGACCCATCTTTCAAAAGGCTCAAGAACTACCTGTGGATGTAATGGCATTTCGTCTAAGCGACCAGGTTGACCCATCCATTAGCCGCTATCACATCTTTCAACATAGTTCCGTACATCACTGAAGATAGATGGCCAATAATATCCCATCTATAACACCTTGTGGCTAATTCTCTTGTCTGCAAAATGTCACCCGCAAGGGCCATCATGAGCAACCTTGAAAACCTCATAGATGTCACTTTCTGCTACACAATGACAGATCTGCTAATCATCCCCTGTATAAAAGAGATATCCTACTATCCATGAGTAATGGGCACTGTGATGAATAATGCTCCATTTTTCTCTATATGACAAATGTTGAGGTACTTTTCCTATACCCAAATAGTTAGCAATGTCTGCATACCAAGGGGTATTAGTAGAAATTGAAAATAAATGCTCATCCGGAAAGCTATCTTCTATAGGTTCTCCTTCACTATCAACATTTAATCTAAATAGAAAATCAGAAACTGCATTATCCTTGCATGTTTTATTTATAATGGTGATATCAAATTCTTGAAGTAAAAACAACCACCTTGCTATACGCCCAGGAGTTACAAGTTTGTTTATCAAATACCTGATTGTTGTGTGATCAATGTGCACAAAAGTATTATACCTAGTAATATAGTGTCAAAATTTATTAACAACATAGATGACAACCAAGAACTCCTTCTCCATTACCATATAGTTTAACTCAGTAGATGTTAAATTCTTGCTGACATAATAGATCGCATACGGCTTCTTATCTTCTTGCTGTCCCAGCACCGCCCCTATAGCTGTTTGAGAGGCATCTGCATGGATATGAAATGGAAGTTCCCAGTTGGGACCACATAAGATTGGAGCTTGGCAGATTAGTTCCTTAATTTTTTCAAAATCAACTTCACAATCATTTTTCCAAAAATTCTACATCTTTAGTTAACAGTTGAAAAACTGGAAATGCAATTTTAGAAACATTTTCTATAAAATTCCTATAATAACCAGCACAACCAATGAAACTATGTACCTGAGTCGGTGTCTTAGGTAAAGGAAAATTAAAAATTACCTTTACCTTGGCAGGATCAACTTGTATCCTAGTAGCTGAAAGTAAATTTCCCAACACTACTCCCTCTTCTCTCGTCATATGACATTTTGTTGTACTCAGAGAAACATTCATTTGTTCACACCCTTTAAGAACTTTCTCTAAATTTTCCAATCCTTCTTCGAATGACCCCACATATGGTGTGAAATCATCCATGTATATTTCAACACTATCATTGAGTAAATAAAAAAAAATCCCCAGTATTTCCCTTTGAAAGGTAGCAAGCGCATTACAAAGACCAAATAGAAGGACTTGGTAAGAAAATGTTCCTCAACGACATGTAAAGGTAGTATTGTCTTGATCCTCGGGAGCTATTTGTATTTGGTTATACCTAAAAAACCCATACAAGAAAGAGAAAACCAACTTCTTTTCTAGGGTATCAAGGACTTGGTCAATAAATGGCACAGGAAAATAATCTTTTAAGGTTGCTTTATTCAGATCCCTATAGTCTACACAAATCTGCCATTTTCCATTTTTTTAGGAACAATAACTAGTGGGGATACCCGCTGGCTACCCGAGATTAGGTAAATAAATCCTACATCCAATAACTTCCAAAACTCCTCTTTGAAAATGTTCTTCAGGGCATGGTTCATCCTTCTTTGAGGTTGTCTTATGGGTTGACAATCTTCTTTGATGTAAATATGATGAGTACACAAATCGACAGGGATACCTTTCATATTAGTATAATCCCCGACGAAAGCTTCTTTCTGTTCTCAAAGGATCTTCAGGCATTGTTCCATCTGGGCCAATGAATGATTCAGGTTGACATTCAATGTCTTCCCTGACTCGATCTCTATCGGCATACTGTTAGAGAGTGTTGTTACAGGAATGTCTTCAGCTTCGGTTTTCAATCTGATAGTTTCCTGTATCTCGTAGCTCATGACTCATTCCAACAACTTCCAAGTTGGATCTGCAGCAGCATGAGGGCTACTAATAAAAATGTTGATAGTATCATCCTTTGTCTCATTCTTAAAGCAGAGGGCTTTCCCCATGGTAAGCATTGGCTGGAGTTCCTACTGTTCAATTTTGGTCCCATCCAAAGACAAAGAGTTCTGCTTGGGCTTTTTCTGCGAGCTATGCTCTGTAGGGGGATAGAGAATAAGATTTTTCATATTTTCCCCATTAGAAATTATCATGTTTCCTAATCAACATCTGATATAGGCATCATATTGCAAGCCAAAACCATCCTAAAATAAGGGGATGACCACCAGCTGAGGACTATGTATGTAATAGTAGGAGATCAATGGGGTAATGCCAAGATTCCACTAAAATCGTTATGTCTTCCAATTTCCCTATCGGTCTGATTGTAGCTCTGTCAGCTAATTCTAATATTGTAGGGGTTGGCTTAAGATCATGCAATCCTAGTGTAAGCATGGTTTCAGAGGTAATTACATTAATTGCAATGCCCAAATCTACCAGCACATTCAGAATATCTACACCATTAATCTGAACTGTTAGAAATGGGTTCCTAGTATCCCCATATTTTATAGGCATAGCCTTTCCCATCATAATGTCTAGTAATCTCCCCATAACATGAATTGTAAGTGGATATTTTGTTTTCTTCCCAGGTCTCTTGGAATAATATTCTTTGATAGTTTTAGCATAAATAGTTACATCTTTCATAGCCTGAAGCAGGGGAACTTTTACAAACAAATTCTGCAATTCTCCTAAAAGATCAAATTCCAGTTGAGGGACTGGTTTACTCAAGGCTAATCGTTCTGGAAAGGAGGATTGGTTTGATAGGCCTGAGTAATAGTCATGAGAAGGAGAATGTTCCACAGATGCTTGAGTTGTCTCATCCCCGATTTCTTGAGACTCTAGATTCTCATCATCAAGATGTTCAACAATAACAGGCGGTGTAGGAGCATTTACTACCCAGCTAGATCGCAAATTTATCTCATTAAACCCTATGGTAGAAATGTCATATGAAGGAAGGTTGGGGGTGTTTGTTTGCTGAGCGCCCTTATTGTTTGGATTTGGGTTTGGCTGAATATGAAGTTGAAGCTGGAGAGGAGCATTATTGGAGGAATGTTAGAGGGAAGTTGTAACTATTACTGTTGTGTAGGCTGAGGAAATTGAGCAGTAGGGGGAACAGGATTATGCTAGCCTTAAGACCATGAAGAACTTGAATTAGGCTAAAGACACCATGGTTTCCAAGGTGGGTATTTATAATATTGAGGCCAAAAAGGAACTGACTGAGGATTCATATTATAATATTGAAAAATCTCCTGAGATGTACATAGATTTAGGCCCGATGATCGTGACTGCCATGGTTTCTTGGACCCCATAAAGCATAGCTACTTTGGTTCTTCATTTGCCCCCTGAAATACTGCTTTTAGTGCTGGAAGTGATGGACATGCACCAGTCGACTGAATCTCTTCACAGATAGCACATGGTTCTATATTGTTTAGTGGACACTGCTTCAGTGGGTGTTTCTTTCTACACCATGGGCAGAAAATAGCCATCGTTCTTTCCAACTCCCTCTTCTTCTGCTTTATCTGTAATGTGTCCATTTGGGAGGATAATGTACTTAGGATATTAGTTTTCAAATTATCCAACAATTTCCCAATTTCTGCTTTTGTGATTCCCCTGCTTGATGCTTTGAAAGTTCAGATTCCTTGTTTATTCCATGCATCTCCTCTTAAACATTGAATAGAGAGTACACAGATGGTGTCAAAATCTTCCTTAGATATATCCCCTTTTCCTACTATGTTTAACAACTCCAAATATTCTTCCCTCAAGGCTCATAGAAAAATAATTTTCAAAATATCCTTATCTAGGTCACTATGGCTAGACCTTTGGAGAGTGTACTTAAAGCGCTCTACACAGTCCTCCATATTTTGATCCTCCTTCTACATAAACATAAATTTCTTCCTTAATGTCTCAGTATTTACAATATTCCTGATATTTCTCCAAGAATTCCTTCTTCATATCATCCCAGGTAGAAATGTTTTTCCCTCCTAAACCCATGAACCATCACAATGTTGTCCCCTTTAATGTAGCAAGGAAAATTTCCATATTTTGAGCATCATTGACATAGTCATATCCTCTGCAAATGATATCAAACTCGAATAGGAAAGTTTTTGGATCCTCCATGGAAATCTCATGGAAGTTTGGTTGTGCAGTCAGTGGAATAGGCTTCATTGGTGCATCACCCGTAATTTCCCCAATTTGGAATTCAATTAAATATGTTGTGGGTGCCATAAATACCCTCCAATACTCACTTGGAACTTCAACAGGTTCTTTCTATGTAACAACTGGTGGTTGTGAAATTTTAACAGCACTCCCCTGATTGAGAGGTGAAGTGAATCCTTTGAGGTTTCCTTCTTCAATCCTTGAGTGGATTTCTTCTTCCAACCCTCTGCTAGCCACCTCCTCCCTGTCTGATACCAGAGGAAATGTCTATGCTTGTTCTGATGCCCTACTTCCTGCTTCTCCTACAATTTTTGAAAGGGATACTTCCACCCCTGGAGGTTATATAGGTTGTTCCATAGAATGTCCTTCGGATCTTGTGTGAACTCTCACCCTAGTAGCAACTCGTGAAGAGGCTTCTAATGCAAATTTTGTGATAATATCCTGGATATAGGTATTCCTCCCCAAGTCCTTCCTTCCTTACCTTTGGGGTACTCCTCTACCCCTCTTATTCGAACCCTTGTTCATACATTTATTGGAAAGAAAACATTAAAAATTTCCCAGCTCAAGTCTTGGATCAGGGTGAAAAACTCTTTTCCCTCCCCTGGATGAGAGGGTGATTTGAAAACAATAAATCAGTAGAAAGAAAAATAAAGCTCAGGAACTGGAGTGGGGTGAGGAAAATCTCTCCCTCCCCAAGATGAGAGAGTGGCCCCTATATAAAAAAAATGAAAGAAAACCCAAAGAAAACAACTAAGGCTCAGGATCTGGTGCAGGGTAACAATTCCCTCCACAGAACAAGAGATTGGTTTCTAAGAAATAAAAAAAAACAGAAAATTAACAAAACGAAAAAAAAACAAAACACTACACTCATAACTCAGAGCAGGGCAATAAATTCCCTCCCTAAGACGAGAGATTGATCTGTAGATCAATGTAGATCATGTTCTTGCACCTTGTTAGCCTCCCCCACAATGGTGCCAAAATGTTGGTGTCTGGGTGTGAATACCTATTCAACCCCTTTCCACATCTAATTTATCAAATTGGGTGCATACTTTGTTTCAAGATGACGCAAAAAATATATGCAGGTAGCAATCACACAATCAATCACCAATATTATATTCAATAACTGAGTTAACGAGAGAACCACTGTGACTGTAATTATGAATGAATTGCAGAACTATAAAAAGCATTCACAACAATTAATTAAAGGACTATAACAACAATCAAAATAAACCAACACAAATGAAATAACAACACATAGAAATAACACAACACCTGATTAGAAGAGTGGGCCCAACTCTCTCACTAGGGCTGCGGTGGATTCACAGCTTATAGAGAGAACAACGAAATAACTTGCATTCAATTAATCTAAACACTCTTTTGTTACAATATCAATCTCTTTCATGGCTAACACTGATTCACATCATTGAAACCCTTATTATACAATAGAGAAAGATATCTCTCAATATGGTAGCTAATTTCTATCATTATACAATCGTTACAACGGCCAACTAGTTGCCGAGAGAAAGACAAGAAAGGTCTAGAATAGGCTTGGAATATGTTATGTTATTAAAACGCTTGCTGATATGATGCTGGAAGCTTGAAATCACTTCTTTGTTTTGCACTCGTAATCTTTGACCACCAAATCTACGGAAATGGAAAGATTAGTAGCTTGCATAGGCAAAATCTCCATGACTATTACTTCATTAATTAAACATTCTGTGAAGGAAATCAAAGAGGGTTACCTTATGCATTTAGAATGATTAGTGAATATAAATGATAGAAAGGGGTGAGAGAGAGAGTAAAAATGGAGGAAAAAGGTATGCAAATTTGGCACCCAACATTTGGCACCAACTTGCCTAGTCTCGCTTTCCTTATTTCAATCTGACATCGTATGTGAAAGTTATGGCGAGTCAATGTTTTGGTAAACTAGGCCCCTTGGCTAAAGTTAGCAGAGAGTCAACTGAATTTGGAGGTCGGATAAATCTGGCAGTCTTGCTAAATTTGTTGGAAATTAATTAGGGAACAATTTGAAACTTTGTGGTGATTGTTTCTAATGGTCAAAACTAGCAAAATTGTCGCCTACTTAAGTTTTTTGATTACCCCTAAAAATCCAACCGACGGTTTTGAACAATATGTTTATATATATATATATATATATGGCGCCCACCATCCCATTATATACATACATACATACATATTTACACACACAACACACACACACACACACACACACACACACACACACACACACACACACACCGCACATATTCATCATTATGTGTGTGTGTGTGTGTGTGTGTGTGTGTCTGTTGTGTGTGTGTGTGTGTAAATATGTATGTATGTATGTATGTAATGGGATGGTGGGCCGCCACCCCTGCAAACCCCCGATGCCAAAATATCATAACCTTACCAACCCACCACCTCCATATTATCTGACATGACTCATTTAAAACAATTATAACAATCAGACTGAAGAGATTTGAACCCACCCAGCCAATTGGTCGGCCCAACCATGGGTGGTCCCATGCCAATATTCAACCATAAAATAAACGACTATTGGCGAATGGTTCCAAATGTGGAAAAATAACAAAAAAATTATATGGTCGAGCGTCAGTTGGAATCATTGACCTACCCCACCAAATTTATACACAATTACCAACTGCCCAATGGGGCTCATTATTATATCACCCGTAAAAAATATTTAAACAAAAACTTTTCATACGAAAGGATGGAGGAGCGGAGTAGTGGAACCATGTGGCATGAATCACAAGGTGAGAATATTCTTAGAGAATCTTTTTAATGTATGTGAGGATGAGTTGTTGTTTAGGAGAACAAGTGTTTGGAGCATGGAAAATACAATTCCCCCCCACAATGTTCCATATCTATGTATGCATTTCCAGAGATCTTCGTCTTGCACAACAATACATATTAGTGAATTAATTATCATTTCTAATTTTAGTTATTGTTTAAGTTGAAACTAGTGTTAATATTAAATTTCATAGGAAGAGGTTGTGGTTACATGTTAAGATGAGAAAACTAGAAGCCTTACCTTTTTAAACAAATCTGTAAACGTTTCATATGATGCATTTGGCAGTTAAAGTCCAAGTGTTATCATGACCATGCACAAACTATAATGGGAATTTCAGAGAAAGATTTAATGAAATTTTCTAGTTATTGTATATCCCTACAACTTTACGCCAATGCCTATGTCGATTGAACTGCAATTGTGAACAACCATAAATGATGTAGATGATGTCATTTGGTCTCTAGACGGTAATATTTATTTCAATTAACTAAAATTGAGTTCTCATAAAATATTTTCGAGCTTGAAGCATGAGTATAGAGAAAAGGAAAAAAGACAAATAGGAAGCTAGTTTACAGCTACAAGGCTTATTGATAGTTTCACAAAACAACCATCATTTCATAACATTGAAGAGTAAATGAAATTTAATACTCATACAATCTAAATGATTTGCAAGTACATGACCTATGCACATGCATATTCAGTGAATTGCATGCTAAAAAGGCTGATATTTACTCACATATTTGTTTTGTATTAATCATATATACTAGTTCACTTTAATAGGGAGTTATTGGCAATGTTTTTGTGACATTTCTGAATGTGTTGTGGCGAGACAAGAATTATATTGGACAATGAATAAGAAAATTGGTGTTATTAACCTATTAACATGAAATATACAAATTACCACGAAATTTGTCAATGAAGATAGACTTTGGGACAATATAAAATCTCAATGCCAGTGTGATCACTGATACAAATATTTTGTGGTTATTTCATTTCGTACATTTTTGTGACCTAGGGTGCATATGTGTACATGATATGTCCTGTGTAACATGTTTCACACACAAAATGGTAGCAAGTGGTGATTATATAAATAAACGATAAATCTACAGTTAAAACACATTAAGAATGTTGTTGATTAATTAAGCATTTTTAAGTATAAAGCGACATTGTTTAGTTGGGTGCGGAAAGAATCTATTTGTAATGATAAAATTAACTCATTTGTTCATATCGATAGGAAATTTCACTGGTTGACTACATATCAATGGTGTTTGGAAGAGATTTGGCAATGATGTTAATTTTTTCTTTGCAAGATGCATTTAAGGGATGGGATATTTGTTCGAGCTTTCATTACCTTCCATAAATTGTTATCTCCAAAGCTAACATCACATAAGTCCACATCTTCAACTTTCAATTATGTTTTAATCACATGTCTAACTATCATCTAAAAAATATTAAATATTTAACATATGGCTATTGGAATAAAATATTAATTCACTATTGATGAAAAATTAGGGTTCAGGAAGTGGCATGTTATGGCAAGGGGATAAGTGTATCTCATAACAATGTAGTATGGTGTTCCTTTTTATTGATAACTAATATAGAATCAATATGTTGTTTAGGCTCAACTGGGAATTGAGATGTGATCTTATGTGATTTTTTCAAGAAATAATGAATGTGAAATACATTCAATGCTTCAACAATCATGGTTCTTGCTTATGTATGTTGTGAGTATTTTAAAGTCTTGAAGAATTTTCCATGAGTTCAGCTAATTTGTGGTTACATTTTATCAAATGAAAATTATTTTCCTTGTTACACCAATAGGAGACATGAGATATGAAAAAGTGATTTTTGAAAGGTGCAGAAGTGCAAATTGAAACATATAAACCAAACTTTTCATGTCCCAAAATTTAACAAGACAAGACTGCTAATTAATTGATTAATATGTATTGTTGTGTAGGAGGAAGTTGTGTGGAAGGGAAATTTCAGAACAATTATATTTTTTGTAATACTTTTTCTGTATGTAGAAATTTTGAATAATAAACACATATTCAATGGAGATTATCCTAATCATGTACTATTGCAGAATACATACACAATACATAAGCTCCTCTACGTTGATCATCAATATAGCAGCATCAATAACAATAAAACATCAAGAGCATTCACACATTAACATAGTATGTATCCCGGGAAATCTTCTCGCTGAAAACCCCAACTATCTGTATATTAATGATTGAGTCATGTAACATTACACAGCATAATACTTCTCACAAGTATCTCCACCTCTGTTACACACAATACAGCCCAGATCTGATCTCCAAA
>APFE031134959.1:0-25898 GCA_000404065.3 Pinus taeda
TGTGCATTATCACATCCATTTAAAGCCGGTACAATTTCTACTGCATTTATGGAAACATTTGAAAAGCTACATGGAAACCCAAAAATTATTGTAAGTGATAGAGATCCCATTTTCACTGGAAATTTTGGACAGAATTATTTTCTTGTCTTAGTACTCAGTTAGCTCATAGCTCATCTTATCATCCTCAATCTGATGGCCAAACTGAGATAGTAAACAAATGTTTGGAAGGTTATCTTCGTTGCTTTGTATATGATAAACAGACACAATGGGTCAAATGGTTGCCTCTAGCTGAATGGTGGTATAACACTTCCTTCCATACAACAACAAGAATGACCCCCATTTATGGCACTTTATGGATATTAGCCACCATCCATCACATCATATTTAAGAGAAAATTCTAAGGTTCAAGAAGTGGAACATCACATCGAACATCAACAACAAGTCCTCCAACTCTTAAAGGATAACCTCATGTTGGCACAAAACAGAATGAAACAACAGGCAAATCAACACCGCAACAAAAGAAGTTTTGATGTAGGTGATTGGGTATTCCTATGGCTACCACCATATAAACAAATTTCCCTCAAGCAAGCTAAGAAGGATGATAAATTATCACCAAAGTATTATGGTCTGTACAAGGTGTTGCAAAAGATTGGTACTATGGCATACAAATTGGAGCTTCCTGCAGCATCTCGAGTGCACCTAGTTTTCAATGTTTCATGTTTAAATAAGGTTATAGGCGAAAAGCTCCCAGTTCAAACAATATTGCTAGAACTTGACGAGAAAGGAAAATTTATATTGGAACCGGAAGCAGTCACAGAAACAAGAAATCAACAGCTATTAAATCGATCAATTTTGGAGTATCTCATCAAGTGGAAGAACTTATCCGCTAAAGATTCCACACGGGAGGATAAGAATTTTATACATAAGCATCCAAAACTGCTTAAGCGTTGAGGACAACACTTTTTTAAGGAGAGGGGCATGTTAGGTCCCTATAATACTAGTGATTGCCCCATTACTATTGTAGTTGTATCCCTTATTAATATTGTTGTGCCCCTATTGTCCCCATATTTTTATTACTGTGTCCCATAGAATCCCTCCATTGTTATTTTTGTGGTTTTATATTATTATTGTTAGGCCGGCTAGGTTATATTGCGACTCCTTAGACTCATACATATAGAAAGGAGGTTTTGTCATTTGAATCATCCAAGAATTGTTCATTTATGTAATGTAAAGGAGGTTTCCCCCTTGAAGAGGCTGAATTCTAAGGTGTTGATCTATCTTTTCTATCTTTTCTTGAGCTAGTTTCATAACATAGTTAATGTTTGTTAAGTATAGTGCTTGCATGTGGTGTGCAATTGGCTTTAGTTAGTTAATTATATTGCTTTCATGTGGTGCATGTTCACATTAACATAACATAAAGCACACTTAGATTTAGTTATATTTAATTACCCTTATTTATTTCATATAAAACTAACCTTAACTTAGTTTCTTTATGTATTTATTCTCAAATCAATATTCATGAATCAAATTCATTCTCTATTCCAATTTTCTTTTTCAATTATTTCAAGTTTGTGCCATAATTCTTCAATGACATCCATATATGTGCTATAATAATTTTACAATATTGGCTATGATATTGTCTCAACTTTGGCTAAGGAAATACAAATTCCTTCCAAGAGCCTTCCAATTGGTGTCTTGAGATTTGTCATCTCTGTTTCCCTTCTCTATTGTCTCGTCTCTATTTATCTTTGATTTCTTACACCATACGATAAGGCATGTGGATAATCTTTCTCCCTGAAGAAATTTAAATGTCTTCGTTCTTTAGAAGTTAATTGTTAGTACCATAAACTCTTAGTTTTGGAGAAAAATAGGGACAAACCTCATGTGGTGTTTTGAAAAAATTTGTAGATTAATGCACCAGCTGCCTTCGTAGGAGAGGCATTCACGAAATTTGGAGGGTGGAGGTGGATGCCTAACGTGCTAGGGCTCGGGGCCAATAGAGGAAGATATTCAAATCATAAATTATAACGAAGCTCATCGAGAAGATGGGAAGACATTTTTTGCAAGGCAAGCGGGTTTGATACCACTTCTTTGCAAAGAACAAAATTATATTTCATATTATGGAAAATTTGAAGTTTTTTCTATTGCAATGGAATTCCCTTAAGCCCAAGTTTATATGTATTAATTAGATAGAAATTAGTTGTTTTATATGAAGGTTAATTTTTATTTAGTTTAAATTTCATATAGAGAATGTAGACTTAGTTGAGAATGGAAATAAAGCATAAGGTTTCACTCTTACAAATAATATCTAAACTCACCAAATCTTACAAAATTTTGAAAACAATCATATTGTCAAAACTCAATCAAGTTCTATAAAATATAGATCACAACATCCTATTATGTTATTGAACAAATAAAAATATCCAATATTAAACTATATCAACTATATTTAATTTAGTACTAAAATAAAAATATAATAATATATAAGTTTTGACAAGGTATTTGAAAATTGATTTTTTTTTGGGATAGTTGGGAGGAACGATTGTTATGCTTCCTACTCAAATTCAATTCTTACAAGTGACACACTAAATTCATATTGAGTATATTATTATAATGGTTTGAAACTTTATTACATACACTTAACCCTAAACAATATATTATCCTTGCCCACATGAAATATTATTTACATGAAAATAATCAATCAATTATTTATGTCAATGAGGCATATACAAAGAAATTGTGCCTTTAATGTATTGATATTTTTCTTTGTTGCCTTTCCCTTCACATATTCCCATGAAATGTATATGACATATTCTATGGATTATTGTAAAAGGTCAATCCCATAAACTCATCTTATATATTTTTAATAGTTTCTACTAATATAAATTTCATCTCCTATTGTGTAGTTCATTTAGTTCTCCCATTGTTGGGCAAGAACATGTCTACTTAGAAGTAGGAAGAGCTGTAGATTGTGTTGGATAAATTATCTTCAATGCAAGAGATTTCAACCTGATGAGGAAGATTTGATCCTCAGGTTGCATCTCATTCTTGCAAATAAGTAGATTGTATGATCTTATACCTTGGGTAAATTGCAAAAAATTTGATAAAAAGGATATATATAAAGATGGACATGGAATATAAACTATGAATTTGTTACATTAGATCACTAGGGTTTTTCTTATCTTATAGAGTGTTTTTCTTATGAGAATATCACACTCCATAACTCCATAAATATGGGTTTTTATAATATGGAGTGTCATCCCAACCTATTTAGTTATGAAGTTATGGAGTGTCACATTTAGAATATTTAGTTAAAATGTTTTTAATATTCTAAATTGAAGTTATGGAATGTCATATTTAAAATATTTAGTTTAAATGTTTCTAATATTTTAAATTTTGTGACACATGTTTCCAACGAAGTAACATGACAAGGTTGACCCGAGTTTCCCACTTTGGAAACTATTAGTTTATTACTTAATTTTAACCTAATAATGTATTATGTTTTTTTTTGCTCAAGCAAGAATAAGACCTTCTATTCAAATAAAGCAACAAAGAGGGTACATAATATACATGAAGACATGTGCCACATGTTCACTCGCACTTCAACAGGCTCACCACACCTTACAATCAACAAATCTAAGGAGTGGCATCCTTGGAAATTTTGATAAAACATGCACAGACAATATGACCCGTTGATCCTTGGCCGTAGAAATCAACGGCTGTGAGGGATATTGGTCGGCATAAATACACAAGTATTACCCACCCGATGAAGGTGGTATACACTTTATGCTTGGAGCCACATGTCACATGGTCAATGGCATTGAAGGATTTACCAAAAATCGACTCGTGGTTATGCGGACGCTCGATACCCCGTGAGACTATAGCAAAACCACCACGGTCCCACCACCAGCCAGCTCGACCAACCTCAGCCCTAGATCTGTTGTCACCAGATTCGACGATGGTGGTGAATGTCAGTCAATCTAAATGCACGATAATGACCCACCCGATGAAGGCAGTATTCTCATTTTTTCTAGAGCCACGTGTTGCATGAACAATGGCATTGGAGGCATTTTCAAAAATCCGCTTATGGTAATGCAAATGCTCAATAACTCAGGAAACTGTAGTTAAACCACCATAGTCCCACCAACAACATTAGCCCTAGATCTACTGCCACTGGAGCTGATGGTTGTAAAGGATATCGGGTTGAAGAGATGCCCGCCCGATGAAGGCAGTATTCACTGCCTTCCTAGAGCCACATGTAACACATTTTGTGGCATCGGAGATGTTTTGGTGAAACCACTTCTGGCACAATGGGGCTTCCAAAAACTCTGTTACCTCCTACAAAACCACCCTTTTCTGAGGAGAAGCTTTAGAGGCATTTTCTAGTTTTACTTTCTTTCTCTCTGCCTTCCATTCCTTTGCAAGGTCCAAAACTTAGTCTGCCTATAAATTAAGCCCTTAACTTCCGTCATCTGAGATTTCTGCTGGCTTTTTCCCCTTAGATTTTTGGTAATGTTCCCTATGTAAATGCACCAGAGTGTTGTAGTCCTTGCGCAACTGTCCTATTTGAATAGACTCCCATAAGAGGAACTTGTTTCCTCTTGTGTAAATCACTCCATTGGCGAGCCTGTCCACCACTTTGTTGGCGTCTCTGCACACATGAACAAAGCTCAGAGTTCTAAGTGTTCTGAGGTGAGATTGAACTCTATGAAACACCTACAAAAGTCACCAACTCATTGAAACTTTATCTGGTTCTGAGCCAGTGCTTATTCTTTTGACCGAGTTAATCATTAGTTTTGAGTCTACCACTATGATTGTGTTGTGGATATTGTAGTCTCAGGATTTCTAAGCCTTGTTCAATGGCCATGAGTTCTACCATATTGTTGGTAGCCCTCCCCAACTAACTGTGAGAAATGACTTGGATGTTTCCCTCTGCATCTCATATGGCTCCTCCGTAACCAACATCCCCTGGGTTCCCTTTTGAAGCTCCATCTATGTTGGGTTTTAGGAACCCATTTTCAGGGGGGGGTTGCCAGTACACTTTACTATCTGATCTGTGCCTTGCTTGCTTATTGGTGCCTAGAGGACCATAATACTGAAGACCCAACTGTTCAAGGATGTGGGTGTCTCTTTGAACGGGGGATTTCTCAGGAGGTTGCTTCAGATAGACTTTAACTGTTTCTTTGAGTTGATTTCGTATCTAAGCCACAATAGCCTGAGTTGAGCCTGATTTATTTTTGAAGATCTTGTTATTGCATTCTTTCCACACATTCTAAATCAAAAAACCTTGGATCAATCTCCAGGATACATTGACTATTTCATTTTCCGAGAAGTATTTCCTCCAAATCTTTAAAGTTTCAGTAATATCATTTTCCTTTCTATCTGTTTGGTTGAAGATAGAGGCTACCCAATTCCAGATGGAGGAGGTGAAACCACAAAGGCTAAGAGGGTGATCCATGGTCTCCTCCTGAAGACCACATAATCGGCATTTAGAAGGCCTACAAAACCTCTTTTCCTAAGATTTTCCCAGGTCAGAATCATTTTATGTTGAGCTAGCCATATGAACATTTTGATTTTCATCCAGTGAGGGTTGCTCCAAAGGTTTTTCGAAGTCTTGTCAGGATTAGAATGGTCAAATCCAGTGATTATTCTTTTGGCTTCTTTGAGGTTGAAATTGCCCTCATTATTTCTACCCCATCTTAAAAGATCATCTGAAGTTGATGTTAAAATCTGCCCCTTTTCCAAGATATCTTGAACAACTTTAGCTTGGGCTCTCAAAAGGGTCTCTGCATTGTAATTTGGAACTTCCCAGAATCTCCATTTCCCTTCCTCTCTTAGATAATCCTAAAAGTCACTTACCCTTTTAAGGCCTTTGTTAAGGGTGTCATTTTTTATGATGTCTAGACTTTCTCTGCATAGATTTTGTTCCTGGTGCCAGTTGCCCTCCGACAACCAAGCTAGACTCCCATTTCTATTATCCCAGAAATTGTGTTGCTAAAC
Source organism: Pinus taeda (assembly GCA_000404065.3). NCBI lineage: Eukaryota > Viridiplantae > Streptophyta > Pinopsida > Pinales > Pinaceae > Pinus > Pinus taeda. Next base: position 6,001 of record APFE031134959.1, read on the forward strand.
TAAGGTTCTGTTCTCCCAAGCCTTGTTCCAATTTGGAGAACCCCTGATGTGTCCCGACATCTGAATGTGGTCCTTTTCCTGCCAATTCATTGCGTACTTTTGTTTCCATAGCTTGGTCCATGGATTGTTGGCTTCCTTCAGCCATGTCCACCAAAGTTTTGCTCCCAAGACCTTGCTTATGGTGTTTGGGTCGTGGAGACCTAAACCACCATGGGTTTTAGGTTTGCAGAGCTTTTCCCACACCACCAGGGCCCACTTCTCTTTATCTTCCCCTTTACCCCAAAGAAAGTTTCTTTGAATGCTCCTGATCTACTATAAAACTCCCTTAGGAATTGGAAGGGCAGAGAACATGTAGACTAAGATGGTTTGTAGGACAACCTTTGTAAGAACTAGTCTTCCTGCTAAATTTAGAGATCTATTAGTCCAGTTGTTGACTTTGTCCTTCAGCTTATTTATAACTTACTCCCATACTTTCTTACTCAGACGTCTTTCAGTGAGAGTCCTACCCAGATATTTAGAGGGAAGATTCTCCCTTTGAAAACCAAGAATTCTGGAGAGATTTCTTTGGATTAAAATGTCTGTATTGAAAAAGAAAACTTCAGATTTTGTGTGGCTAACCTCTATGCCAACATCTTTTGCAAAATCATTTAGGATTTATTTGAATGCTTTGGCTTCCTTGACAGTGGGTATGCCTTGCAGCATAGTGTCATCCACAAATTGTTGATGAGTCAACGTTTTCGCATTCTAAGTGAGTTTTAGCCCCTTAATTCTTCCTTCCTTCTTGGCTGAGTTAATCATTCTGCCTAATCCTTCCATCATGAGAATGAAGTGCAATGGAGAAAGAGGATCGTCTTGCCTAAGACCCCTTGAAGGCCTAAAGGTACTAAACAGTGAGCCGTTGAAAAGGATAGAGCAACTTACTATGGTTACCAGTGCCAAGACCCATTTATCTAGTTGAAATCAAAGCCATAAGCTTTAAGGATTTCCTTTATGTAGTTCGAGATTAGTTTATCATAGGCGTTCACTATGTCCAGCTATATTATCATACCTGCTTGCTTGCTGGACTTGAGGGAATGAACCACTTAATGCGCTTGGATGATGTTATTGAGAATTTGTCTCCCTTCCACATATCCATTTTGTTCCTCTGATACTAGCAATGGAGGTAGAGGTTTGAGTCTGGTGGGAATAACTTTGGAAATGATTTTGTACACCACATTGCATAGAGCTATGGGTCTAAATCTTTTTGGTGTGATGGCATTTTCCTGTTTAGGGATTAATGCTATGAAAGATTCATTAATTGCTCTTAGACCTTTTCTTGATCTTCTCGAGTCTTCCACTACCTCAAGAATGCCATATTTGACTATTTCCCAACATTTTTTGAAGAAGTCTACATTGAAACCATTCGGGCATGGAGCTTTCCCATTTTGCATCTCTTTGATCACTTCACTGACCACTTCCTTTGTTATTGGCCTATTGAGATTATAGTTGCCTTCCCTAGTCACCAATTTGGGAATATTCTTAGTGAAGTTCTTAATGAATTGAGATTTGTCTGCCAAGGTTTCCTCTGCTATGCTTTTGAAGTGTTGAACCAGCATAGATTCCATTTCCTTGTGAGTATTTAACTCCCCTTGTGGATCTAGGAGTTTTGTGATCCTATTATGAGCCCTGTGTTTCTTAGTAGATTTATGGAAGAATATGGTATTTCTCTCCCCTTCTTGAATCCATTTTACTCTAGATTTCTGCTTCCAGAGGATTTCCTCCTGCTGAAATCTATTGTCCCATTCTTGATATAGAGAGTTCGCAAGTATCTTCCTTTCCTCTATGAATCCTTCCTTGATGAGAATTTGATTAGTTTCTTGTAATTTTCTTTCCACTTCTCTTCTGGCTTCAAAAATGTTGTCAAACTCATTTTTGTTCCATTCTTTGAGCCTTTGTTTGATGTGTTTGAGTCTTTGACGCAGGATGAACGTTTTCAAGCCCTGAGTTGGCATGTATTCCACCCACCAATTTCTAATATTATTGATGAAGTTGGGATGAGTGAGCCATGCATTTTCGACCCTGAAATGTCTGTTTCTTGGGATTCCAATAAAATTAGCTTCCAACTAGATAGGCCAGTGATTCGAGCCACCAAAAGGGAGAATCCAGGTTGTCATGGAGTGACCAGAGAGAAGGAGATCCTCCGAGATTATGAATCAGTATGATTTCAATGCAAATTGGGTAGTTCCCCATATTCTGTTATTCCAAGTGAAGGTGCCATTTGTTGTTTCCATACTCACTAGTCTCATATTGTCTAAGAATTTCTAGAATGTAGTTGAGTCTTGTCCCAACATTCTACTTCCCCTTTTTCTTTCTGAGAGTGATTTGATGATATTGAAGTCTCCTCCCAAAATCCAGGGGATGATTGGGTGTCTTTCTCTTAGCTCCTCTAGAGTGATGAGGAATGTTAGCTTTTATTCTAGCAGGTGAGCACCATAGACATTTGTGGTTAAGTAACAAGATTTGTCCCCCAAAGGTTGTATTACCATTGAAAGGTGATTTTTGGATGCTTCTGCATCTATAATATCCAGATTTTGAGGATTCCATAGGGTAATAATTCCCTCCGCTGTGTTGTTTTCTTTGACTTCAAGGTATTCATAGTTATTAAGCCATTTGCAATGAAGGTCCTTGATCTTTTCTACTGAACATTTGGTTTCCTGTATGAATACCATGTCTAGTTTTTCTTCTTTTATTCTATTACTGAGATTTCATTGCTTTCTTTTGCTGCCTAGCCCCCTAATGTTATAGGTTGTGAGCTTCATAATGAAGTGTTTGTAAAAGAGTAACTGGTAAGCTATTTCATCTTACATGAATTAATTAGGAGTTTCCCGCATTCTGATAGGAGATCATTTTGTCTCCTTATTTCTCTTTTCTTGCCTGGGTTTTTGGTAGAGGATCCTGGTGTCATCTCCATCTGTTTGACCCCTTTATTCTCCTGGTTATCATAGTTTCATTTGACTCCTGCAACCTTTGTTTGCGATATTCTGAGGTAAAGTTGCTACACTCTATCAAACTTCTCTTGTGGCAGAGAGTCAATCTCTTTGTTGGTTCCCTGTTCTAGAAACTATTCTAGTTCTAGATTCTCCTTATCAAGAATCTCATTTAGGTCTTGGTCCTCCATTCCTCCTTCTCTTGGGGTCATGTCCTAGTCTCCTCCAAATATTGTATTGTGTAGTGGGTCCTCCTTCCTTTCTTTGTCTTCCTGTGTGATGTCCATGCTATCCTCTCTTTCCCTCTCTGTGGGAATGTTCCCTAGATTCTTACTCTTTTCATTTTCTTCCCCCCTCCTCGTCTAGAATCTCAATTCTGTTGTGACTTGGTGGCTTGTTCTCAATGGGTTTCTTGTGGTGCTTTTTTCCCCCTCCTCTCCCCTTGGCAACCACTTTGGTGTAACCTTTTGGGTCTTTACCATTGTTTCCTTTTAGAGTTTCCTCTCTCTTGTTGAGTGGGCATTCTCTGAAGAGATTCCCATGTTCGTGACATTTGCGACATCTGAATGGGATGTGTTCATAGTTGACTACTTGAACCCATTCCTCATCATAAACTTCCAGGATGACCTCATCTGGGAGTGCTCCCGATAAGCCCATTTCTACACATATACATGTATTTACCTCGCGGAGTCACCTCTAATATCTTTATAAAATTTCCTAGCTTATTACCTATAGCTTTTAAGGATTCCGGTAGCCAGTAATCTAAAGGTAAGGAATATAATCTAATCCATATCAGAACCGATGTGAATGTTTCTCACTCTGAAACAAAGTTCATTCTCCAAGGTCACATGTAGAGGCCTGCAACAACAAAGAAGTAAGGTCCTCCTTCGAATATCCTCTCTTTATCCCATATGTATGTTTATTTCTCCTTTCGATTTCCAGGTTCTTCTTATCCAAGTGTATAGTGCTTTCTCCATGGGCCAAATACCCAAGAACTTGCATATGACTGCATAGTTTTCCATGTGATCTATGTGCTCCTGCAGATATGTATCATTTAGGACCACTCGTGGCTTAATATTTGACTTGGGCTTGGAGGGTCCCATTATAGTCCTGCTTTCCAACCTCTGATCTTTGTCTCCTGCTTTCACTTCTTCTAGAACCTCCTCGTGGGTCCCTTTCTCCTCATGGGGTTCGATGCCTTCCGACTCTTGTGTATCAATAGTTTTTGTCTCTTTCTCCATGGAATTTTTTTGTTTATTCTGACTCATCCCTTTGCCTTTGTTGGAGACCATGTTACTATAGGAGGTAGTGGAGCTCCGTCCTCCTCGTCCCTCCATGGTTACCAGCTCTCTTCTATCACCTCCTGTTTCAAACCCTAGTCGTTTCAGAGCCCCCGCCCCTTCTCGTAGTTGAAAGCCACCCAATCATGTATTATGAATGTATGAATGTGTACATATTGGCTTGAATTTCACTTTTTTTCCCTTGTTAATATCCTTTCTTGAAGTTTGTGAAAGATTAATTTTTTAATATGTTGGTAATTGATTAAATGAAATTCATATATATCTAATTTATTTATTTTTTACTATAATGAAATAATAAAAAATATGAAATTTTCATTGATTATTTTTTTTTGAAAAATATTAACAAGGTAAAAATGAATTATAAAAGTTATGTGAAAGGAAATTTAAAAATAAAACTCCATGATACATAGTGAGTATATCAAATTTATTCCATGCCTATATCTCCCAACTCATGGAGTTTCTTTTATGTGAACTTTGTGATCCTCAACCAAAATTGCATTTGGTTTGCCATAAATCCTTGCAAATTTTATGTGAACAATTTTGTGATCTTGAGTGAGAATTGGATGTGGTTTGCATTAAATCCTTGCAAAATAAGATGATAGCCGATGAAATGCTAGAAAAACATTAATTTTACACATTGATTTTCAATTTTTAGTCAAATATTTAACTAATTGGTAGTCAAGTAATTACCTAATGGTAATACTGGCCAGCCATAGAGATAATAATCTTAACAAGTAATTAATGATATTATTAACCAATATAATTAACAAAAACATTTATGATTTAACATAAAATGTTAAATATAAACTATGAAAAATATCATTATTGAATTTTTATTTCATAAGTAGACGGAATTTTAAATTTTAAATCTATCTTTATTATTTGGAAAGGATGGAAATTAATATATTTTTTTCTTTCTTTTTTTTCGCAAATTATTTGAAAGCCTATTTTTTTTATTTATCTATTATGGGATTTATTTGTTTATTTATTATGGGATAATGGGTATTTAATTTTTTTCTTATTAAATTTGGTTTTTATGTGTGAAAAATTATATTAGTGTGGAGTATTATTTAGTGTAGGTGAACTTTATTATAAAATTAGCAATTAGACATATATAAAATTAATGGATGATAAAACAGATATAAAATATGGAAACATCAAAACACAACTTATCTTATTAAATTAATCTCTCGACATAGTTAAAATAAAAAATCTATTATATAAAAGTAGCCCTAATTAAATATATAATATAGAATATATTATATATTAGTTATATATATATATAAAATAATAATATAATCACGGAGATTCACCATACACTGTATCAAGAGATTAAACTGTAAATAAGATGTATTAACTTTTATGGACTATCAATCCTAATCCAAAACAATGCTAAAGACAATTTCATAACCCTTAGTTGGTTTAGTCAAAAGGCAGTAATTATATATATTTTAAATTAATTTAATATTATGAATTTTTTTAAAATTACTTTGTAAATCACAATTTTTAAATAAATCTCAATTTTCTATCCTTAACTATTACTAAAAATAATTATTGAATATTCCATAATATTAAATCCCTGAGATTCATATCTGAACTAGAGTAGGCATATTAATTAAAGAGCTAATAAATGTTAAGAGGCATCAAAACACTTGTTTCATAATACATTTGGAAAAATTCATAGAAAATACATTAATACTTTATTATAATTATTATTATTGTTAATTATAGGAATAATTAAACTATGAGTTAAACATGTTTACATTTAGAATATGGAACTAGATTTTTGACTAGAGAGATTTACCCCATTTTAATATGGACATTCCTAACTTACAAATAGGCATTTTTATGATATCATAGTTTACTAATACCACATACTCAAAAGCCCATAACTCATGTTGATATGAAATTTTTTAATTAATCAATTTATACAAAATGACATAAAAGTATAATTATTTTTTAGATGAATCTCAAACTTTTGATTCGTGAATATTATTATAAATATTCTAGAATGCTTTACAGATGTTAAATCCCTACTATTCACTTAATAATTATTCTTAGTTAAATACAATTCTGTGAAACTTTATTTTAAAATAAATACTCCTACTGATATAATTATTATAATTAAATTAAAATTTATAATTTTTTCAAAAGGAAACATACTTATCACTGATTGACAAGTGAATTCTTCACAATCGATGTGCCCCAAGGATTTTTTAGCGTGTTGAAATCAATATTTGTAGTCAAATACCAGTCTAAACAACACAAATCAAGGTTTGCCACATTTTTCGCGGATTCCAACTAGAAATCCCCAAAAATTCCAAAAGGTCACACCTATATATATATATATATATATATATATATTATATATATATATAATAAATAAAGAAAGGAAATCACAATTACAAAGCAATTTGATTGATTCATGCATCCTTACATAATTAGCTTCTTGGTTTTCGGTGATTAAGATTCCATATTTTGAGTGAGTCGGGTGGCGTCAGACCAAGGTATTCGAATTGTAAGTATTCATGGACCACTTAATATGAGGTTCTTATGCATTAACCACATTCACAGAATCACATATATTTTTGTAGCATCACTTTTATCTCCATGCATAGTCCCCACTATTTGATGGCAATAAAAATCCTAATGAATTTGAGCTTTCATGCAAGGCATTCTGCAACCTCTCTCCTAATTAATCAAACTATTACACTCTTCTACTTTATTATTGTTTTTCTATCCATGATCAATATTACTGATTTGTAACACAACCACAGAGACGCCCACAACTAAGTGCAGTGACGAGAACTATATGCCAGGTAGTACATTTCAGAGAAATTTGAATAGTCTCTTTGATCGTCTTGTTTAGGGGACGAACCAAACCGGGTTTCATAGTTCTGTGTATGGTGAAATTCATAACAAAATATATGGACTCTTCTAGTGCAGGCCATACATGATAGTCGATGAATGCTACACTTGTTGGCAATTAGCAACGATTACCATACAACAATAATGTGGTAATATTGTGAGTGATACTATTTGTCCTTTTCATTGCTTCTTACATTATGCAAAGTATAGTTTCAGCAGAAAACTGGACACAGGTTTAGCGTCTAATGTCAATGAGGGATCTGGCAGGGACACAGGAGTCTTAATTCTTGATGACTTTTGTAACATCCACTGGTAACCTCGCATGAAAATGCATAGAGTTAGAAAAAATTTACAACATTTTCCAATGTGTCAATTTATGAATTACATTCCATATTCCTATAAAAGCCATTAGATAAAACATCATCATCACAAAGAGTAATCTTTAGTAAAGGAATAGTAAGTTACAAAAACATTAACTGCAATTGTTGTAGCATATTAACTTAAACTTCCTGATGTAACCTTCCATCAATTCCATGATACTGTTAATTCAATTAGTTAATCACATTCTTGATAATATAAACATCACATAATGCAAGGAATCAACATTATAAAAATGGAACAACATGCAACCGCATTATTAGACACCGATATAATATGGAAACCATGTAGAGTGAAAACCAATAAACATGTAATTTCATTATTGAACGCTCGTGAGTGTGTTCACCCCGCACTCAAGGGCTTGTAAGGGAGTCCATTCCTTAACAATTTTCATAAAATATTAGAAAAAAAATATCATTTATATACGACATATCTAAATAAAAACTATAACAATCGTCATGCTATAATTTATCCACAGATCCTCAATATATATGTCTTTGTGGCATGGTTATACCCACTAATGGATAATCTTGTAGCTGACATTCTTTAATCTGCTTGGATATTTTATTAGTCACAATGTTAAACATAATATATCCTTTGCATATGTCACCATCCTTCCTTTCCATTGATGTCGTCAGTAAGCCTTGATATCATGATTAGTTAAAGTATTAATCAACTAGTAATTAACCTTGATCAGTGATGATTCAACATATATTCGTCTGCATACATAAAACATAATAAAATATCATGACATGCCTTTTATGAACACTGTACACGCACTAATAGAAAAATAAAATATCAAGCATGTTACATTAACTATTATTCCCCTCGCATAGATCCACATTCTTTTCCAAAGAAAACTGATTCAACTTTCCTTATTCATTTCAAGGAAAACTAGCTCATGAGCCATGGTTTTTCATGTAATACATAAACGTTTCATCGTAGTTGTTAATCATTTCTCAAAAGGAAGCTAACATAATCTTGCATGAAAATGCATGCTCTTCGAAAAGAAAGCTAACATATAGATGTTATCCTTACGCATGCAAACACATAATAATATTTTAAGAGAACCAACCCTTCAACCATCATCTTATGGTGTGTAAACAAATACCCTTTCAAAAAGAAAACTAGTGCCACAATAATGCATGTGATTATATAAGTTTTATTCAAAAGAAGCTAGCCACTGAGTTGTGTCTTTTCATACACAATTATGAAATCTTTCCCAAAAGAATTAATAAAATATGTGTTATTCTTATACATGCAATTACATGATATTTTTCTAAAAGAACTAAAATAACATAATCTTTTTCAAAATAATTTAACATGATATCCATTATTTTCATGTATGCAAAATACATTACTTTCCAAGAAATCTATCTCAATAGTTTTCCTTTCCATGCATGTAAAATGCACTTCTTTTGAAGAAGTCTGTCTCAATCAATTATATTTTCGTGCATGCAACACATATCTTTTTCTTTAGAATTCTACTATCATTAGCTATTCTTTTCATGTAAACAAATACATACATCTTTTTCAAAATGAAGTTAATACAACAACTAATGTCTCTATCCATAGATATTCTTATTATTTTTCACAATAGTTATAGTCTTGAGCGCATAAAGAGATTTACCATAACCAACTAATCTTTGTGCATGTAAATACACATTTGTTTTCGAGAGATCTAGGAAAATAGTTATTCTTTGGTTGTGCAAGGTTCGCATGTAACCATTTTCAAGGAAAAAACTTAGATAATTTAATTCTCTCCCACAAAAAAGAAATGAAAACTTTTCCAAGAATTTTTAACACAATTAAAACATGCAAACACACCTACTTTCCAAGAAATCTGACCAATAGCTAGCTTTTCATGGATTCTTTATCTTCTTGTATGGAATGTTTCATGTATCCTTTTTAAGAACTCAAACACAGTAATTATTTTTCTAAATGTAAACTTATCTATAATATATATATAATATATTATATATATATATATATATATATATATAATATATATATATATTTCAGAATTAAATCATAACAACTATTTCTTTGCATACAAACATATACTTGTTTTCAATATTTCTAATACAATAGGAATCCATCCAACAATTCCCAAATAAACTAATTCATGTTTTCACACACATATCCCTATGTTTCTTTGAAGAAATGACATCGATTCTCTTCGAAAAATTAAAACAGTGAATTTGTCTTTTACCATGATATATCTCAAAGAATAAGCTTGGCTAATCTTTTATGAAAGATATATTTAGATACATTTTCCTTCCCAAAGATTAGAATCATTAATTTTACTTTTCACTATATTTATTTTTACCATAACGAAGCACATAATAAACACCAAAATAATTTTCTATTCTTTTCAAGTGAAACCCATCATTTATATTTTTTCTCCACACACATATATACATAGTAAGAGAAAAACTTTATATTATCCTGCACATAAAAACTACATGTTATTTCCAGTTAACTAATCATAGTTTTCCAATTCATGAAATATTTTCTAACCATTTGTTATAGGTAATCGAGCTAAATAGATGGTCAGTATTTTTAGTGCCTAAATCTACCTCAGGCTAAGAAAGGCAGGTCTAGGGTAACATCAAACCATGCTTAACCTGGTAGCTAGCCCTACCAGGTCGGGAGAGGGCTCTCTCCTTGTCAATCTCGATGAAAATATATCAAGGAAGGCTTGAGATGACTAATATAAATACTAATTTTAGGCTAGGTATGTTTGCTGAGAAGAATTTGTATAATTTTAATGGTTGGTTGCTGGATCAGATGGGGAAGGCAGCTTTGGGTCCGGGAAATCAACACAGATTTGCAAAGGTTTCTGTGGGGTGAGGTAGGCAAGTGTTTTAGCACTTTGAAATGAGTGTAATGGTGAGTCTAAAGACTGGTAAGGAGCTGGAGAGGGCATGCAAGTGTCATGAGTCCTCTTCAGACAGTAGAAAACATGTAAAACTAAAAAAACCATAAGGCAGAGCATTGAAACACCAATGGTTTTTACCTTTTACACTTGATTCATTTAGTTATGTAGAATAAGAGGGATGATGGCACACATAAACATAATATCAACTAAATTATAGAGAAGAAATAATGCTAATTCATATTACAACAATAATCCCAGAAAATGCTGCAAAACCCTGGTTTATTTCCTTGCCAAACTGCAAAAGTGATGTACAAAGTAGCTCAATGCATCCACAAGAGTCCGACCTTGACAAATGACTAAGAAAGTAAAATATCTAGGCATCAAACCACCTATGCTAGCCCTCAGGGGTCAAATCCATGATTCAAGGATATGTTTTAACAATATCTAAACTAGGAACTAAAAAATAGGCAGTAGAACAGCTTGCCTCTAAAACTATGGAAATTGATTCATTCATTATCAAAACAACTCTAACTGATGTATCTACCTCCTTAAGTCATTTTTCATCATTTTCACATCATGGTACATCAAGTTACATTATATTACATCATGAATTTACCAAAGAGAGAAGAAAAACTCAAATTGCTAGAAAATTAGGCGAAATTCTGAGCAAACAGACAAAACTGGCAAATTCTTCTCCTATGCGTAGCGCCACTGGTTCTATGCATAGCAATTTTTCTAGGCCAATTTTGGAATGCTTCCTGAGGCCCAAATTAGGTGCAGAATAGCTTATTAGAAATCCTGGTGAGTCTACTTTCTGTGACAACTTGAATTTTTTGATTTGGAGTCCATTTGCCCCTCCAAAAATGCAATCTCCCAAGACTTCTTCCTGTGTGGCAAAAAAGTGGTAGAGAGGGCACTTTTTGGGTGTTTTTGGCCCTTTTGGAGGTCCAAAACTTGTAAAAAATTCTCATCCATTTATGAGCATGCATAAATTTTCATGATTATTCAAAAAATACAAAGTTGTTTGTAAATGGAGGCCTCCATCAAAAGCGTAGCGCCAGTGGTGCTACGCACCTGTTGAAAAAAATTGTTTTTTGCCTCAAAAAATTCAAAAATGACAAAAACTTCACCAAAATTCTTGAAATTTGGCATGAGTGATCCTTTTATGTGCTATGTTGGGACAGTTATGCTTCATCCAAGATCTTGAGCTTATCTTTCTCCTTTTCGCTCCTCAAAGCCCTCTTTAGTTTGACCTTTAACCTCTTCACCCTTGTTTTGCAAATTTTATTCTGGGTCATGTAGTGTAGGCCATATGGCACAACATTTTATTCTCCTTGTTGGCTTTCTCAAGCAATTTATCTAAGTGAATGTTGCCCTCTCTAACCATGATTCCCGGTCAGCCTCAATTTCTTGCTCAAGGGGTGTCATTTTGATTTTCCTTCTTTTTGTTGCTTGCATGTTTTCTCTAATTGCTTGCAACTCCATGATAGTTTGTTTGTCCTCTAGTCGCTTGTTCTCTTGCTCAAGGAAGTTAATGATCCATTTAGCCCTCTCAAGGTCAAGTGACAAGGCTTGGATCTCAGCTTCTTTCTCCTTGATGATCACATCCTTGAGTTTTGAGCTTTGGGAGCCCAAATCAGTGTCATCCACCTCATCCAAGACAAAATCTCTATCTTGCCCTTCAGAAGGCCCCTCATCATGCAATTGTTGCTTTCCTTTGTCCTATACCTATTTTGTTGAAGAATAAGGCAAATCCCCTTTCACCCCAGGTGAAGATAGCATTTGCCTATGATCCAATGAAGAAAACGAGACCCCTTCCACCCCTAGTGGAGATAGTACTTGTTTGGCAGCTGCAAATAGTCTCCATGTGCCTTTCTCATAAGTGACAAACACTGGCACATCTATAGTTGCAGTCTTATGAACATATGGCTAGTTTGAAGGCCCTCCTTCCTCTTGAAGCACCAATGGAGTCAACTGAGGGCTTTTGAAAACCTCGTTTGCAATGAAAGTATCCCATGAAATATTCAGCAACCTTAGATGATGCAAAACAACAATTTTAATCAATGAAAAATGGTAAATGATATTGAACTACTAAGGAAGAGGTTTCCTTTGCACATATAGAGCCATCTTCTCAATATCCCTTCATATAAAGTATGGGAGGTTCATCATACTCACTCTTGTGAAATGCATCAACAATTTGACATGGTATGTATATAGATGGGAAAACCTCCCATCATAGGTAAAATACTTGATGATGAGTTTCATGAGCGAAGCATAAGTATATTGCAAGTATTTGAAAGGAAAGACCCTAATGATTTTCCTCTGATTACTAGCCTTGATGTAAGGCTCATAATATTCTCTGCCCACATGATGCCCCTTATTCCACTATTCACCCACATTAGGGATGCCTGTTGCTGCTGCAATGGTCTTAGGTGTCAAGGTGAAAGAGACATTAGCTAGGTGCACTTGGCCATTGTGAAGATGAAGAACAAATAACCTATCAAGCTCATGGTGATATTTCACCCTCTCCACCATTTCACAAAATTGGTAACAAGACTCTGTTTAAAACAGGTTATTGCAAGAGGGCAAGCAACTTTGTAAGAGTGTTGGGCTCCTCTCGGATATGTTTTCCTCCTTTATGTGGTTTTCTTGGTGCATGAGCCTCTTGGGAAGAATTACTGATAGTTTCATGATCCCTCTCATATGCTGAGTTTGTCTCCATACTTAGAAATTTGGATTGAAAAATGATGAGTATGAAGAGATTTTTAAAGTATGAGGGTGAGTAGGGTGACTGTTGTTTTTCTTTTGGGAAACGAGGGTTTGACTGATAGTATGACTGTAAATGAGGGTTTTGATGGTGGAAGGAATGTAATGAAGGAATAGGAAATGACAATTAGGGTTTTGGGAATGTATAGGGCTTAGGGTTTGGTAATAGGGAGTGAGTGCGAATGGTTTAGGGAGAGGGAAAGAGGAAGGGATTTAGAGAAATTTAGTGCAAGGGAAGGGAATGAGTGTAGGAAGATAATATATGGGGAATTAACAGCAGAAAACAAAACCCTATGCAAAATTGGCAAGACAATTTTAGAGACAGCTAGGGTTTAGTTTTTAGACACACAAATCACCACCATAGATGAAAAAAAATCCCTTACTAGACAGATGTGAGGCATTACTTACTTGTTGAGAGGTTACTTGTGAATTTCGAGGTAGAGGAAGGCGATGAAATTTGATTTGGAGCTCAATAGGTAGGTGCATAGTGATGTCTCCTAGGTGCATAGCGCACTTTGTATTCGTAGCGCACAACAAAAAACCAGTGCAAAACCTGCACCAGGTGCGTAGCGCCAGTGCCCAGGTGTGTAGTGATGGTGAAAATTTGTGTTTTCTTTCCTCAATTTCACCTCTTTCTTCCACAAACCTGATTTTCTCCTTTTAGCTCACTCTCTTGTGCAAAATGAAGACTTTCAAACATAAAGAAGAACTTTAAATCCCCTTGGTTTTAATTTTTCATTTACAAACCCACTTTTCAAAAGTCTTATTCACTTCGCTTTAAAAACTCCTTTTTTTTTTTTTCATTTTGCAGTTTAACTCTTCTTGATCATTTGATGAACCGATGCATTGATGTTTTTGTTTCTTGCAGTGGATTGAGTTGGCAAGGTGACCAAGGGCAATAGCTGGAACTTATTAAATATAGAAACATTGAAATTACATAAAATTTGTACATGAAATGGAAAAAACCCTGTTTTTACCTCAAAACAGAGTTTTGAGGTAAAAATCCTTTATGAAGCATATAATTAGTGAATTTGTAATTTTATGAACTTATTAGACCTCCTCATGTGCCTGCTGACCGTTTATTGAGTTTTTTGCTGACCATGGTGACAAACCCTAGACCTAATGAGACCTAAAACCCTAAAAATGATATTTGCAAATGTAATGACAAAAAATGACTGTAAATGACTTGAACATGTGAAAATAGGCTAGCAGGTAAATGACATGAGGGAAATTGACAATGGACCACTACCATCAATTGATCCATGACCTAATGGAATGCAAATGACCATATGGGACACCTAAAATGCATGCAAAAAGAGAAATTTGATCACTGATGGAGGGATGAAGATACCGACACTAACATTAGCTCCAATGGGGATGGTAGCTCCTGGGAGGTGCCAAGAACTACAGATCTTTGGAAAAGTAGATCAGTGCCTTTTCCATTGGGAAAAATGGAGTCAATAACTTCAAAAAACTAAAACCAATATCGTGACTCAAAACTGAATCAATTACAAGACTGAAAACTGACTCAAACAATGCACACTAAATAACCAAAAACTAAAGTTAGACATTCAGCTTTATAGCCTTCACTTCATGCGCCAAACTGAATGAATGACGATAGTACACAATTTGTAATGAAGGAAATAAAATTGTATGTACAATGACAAATTATGATAGAAGAAAACGTCTCAAAGATAATACCGTTTCAGCAACTGATCATTGACCGACCCTCCTGGACAATCTTCCCTGTTCATTTATTTGAGGAGAAAAGCATTTTGACCTCGATATGCAGCAATTCTATATGGTCCCTTCCACAAATTCTCGAACTTTCTTTGCTTGCCTTTGTCCTCGTTTCTAGCATCCCACTTTAGCACTATGTCTTCAATCTGAAACTTATCTTCCTTTGCCTTCCGATCATATATTTTCTTAATTCTCTCTTGTAGCCTGGAGGTATTATGAAAAGCCTCCTCTCTCATCTACTGTAAATGGATCATTTGGCTTATTCTTCGCTGAAAATGATCCTCCTCACTGCCATCTTCCTGCAGAAGTTTTACAATTGGGATTGCGAGAGATGTTGGGAACACCGTGTCAATACCATATACTATTTCAAACAAAGACATGCCGATTGACTTCTTTTGACTTACTCTATCCACCCATAGTGCATTAACCAATTTCTTGTGTCAGCTCTTTTTGTTTGTTTCCAGCAGCTTTTTGATGATGATGACCAATGATTTGTTCGAAGATTCAACCAACCTGTTACCTTGCAGATAGTGTGAAGTAGAATGCCCCAAAGTAATTTGATATTTGATACAAAAATCAATAATCTTTTTGGACTTGAAAGCTACTGCGTTTTCTATAATCATCTTGCTAGGACAACCAAAATGTGACAAAATACTGTTTTCAAGAAACTAAATTATTACCACATCTGTAGCCTACAGAGTGGGGATCACCTCAATCCAATTTGTAAAATAATCCATCGCTATTAAGATCCAATTGTGCTGAGCTGAACATGTGGGATGAATCTCTCCAATAAAATCTAGGCCCCACTACTGAAACAGAGCACTAACTTCGATTGGCTTGAGAGGTAGAGGCTGCAATTTTCTCCTTCCCTGACAAATCTAGCATTCGTGATAGCTTGTAACAGTTTTATAAACGTCGGCAAAGAGGGTAGGCCAATAGTACCCTGCTCTCAAAATTTTATTAGCTGTCGTCTTCCAAAATAGGTGACCTCCACAGTCTCCCTTGTGAAAATCATCCATGACCTGTTTTGCTTCCTCCTCAACCAAACAATTCAGCAAAATACCTCTGGCATCTTTCCCATAAAGTGCATTATTCATATACAAAATTTGGCAGCCTTTAGTTTCAGAGTTATATTTTTATTTTTATCCATTCTCGGTGGCGGTGAAAGGTACTGGAGCACATACAATATTTGAATACCAAGGAGAATGGATAAAAATTTCAGATATCTAAATGAGTGAACTGTCTTCATCTTCTTTGGACATAGCAGCAATCAGGTTTATGTCCAAGGCATGAAAATTAGACTCCGCCATCAGTTTTGCTAGACCTCACTCCTTGATGAGCTTTGTTGGTTTTATCTCCATATTCTAACAAAGCTGTGATCCATTTGTCGTGCCTCCCTTCCAAATTTGTTTGTACCAAAACATCTTTGACGGTTGCATTAGGGACATAAGCAAGAATATGGCAGTGCAGAGTATATACCCAGAAATATTTCAAATCTTTCACCATGATAAGAGCTTACTTTTCAATAACACTATATTTTAAAGGCTACATATCTTATTGTCCCGCTGAAAAAGGCAATTGGCTTTTCAAGCTGGTCTCTTTTTTGCATTAGAACTGTTGCCATAGTATGCTCAGAGGCAAACGAAAATAATATGAAATCTTGGGAATAATCTGGACTGATTAAAATCGGAGCTGAAGAAAGATCCAACTTTACCAGGTTGAAATAATTTATGGCTTCTTCGACCCACTTTACCACACTCTCTTTCTTCAATATATTTGTAATTTCTCTCAATTGTTCAACTAGATTTGGCACAAAACGATGTAAGAAGTTCATCTTACTGTTAAAATCTTGGATCTCCTTTTTACTACGAGAAAAATCAATTTCCTAAATGGATTCCACTATAGCAGGATCAATGCGGATGCTCTCCTTGAATATTATGTGACTGAGAAGCTTCCCCTCATCCATGGAAAACAAGCTCTTTTTGGGATTGAGTGATATGCCATATTTTCTCCAATGCTGAAAAAAAAATTCAGATGGTAAAGATGCTCCTCATCTGAATTGGGAAAGACAGTCAAATCATCAAGATACACTTCTAAAAATACATCTTTTTCATTTGCAAAGGCGATATCCATAGCCCGCTGAAATGTTGCACCAGCATTCTTTAAACTGAATGGCATCTTGGCATAATGGAATGTTCCCCACAGAGTGGTGAATGTTTTTTTGTCCCTGTCATCCTCATGGACCAAAATTCGATTGTAGTCAAAATACCCATCGAGCAACGACATACGAGATGCCCCAACTACTCTTTGGAGTATGTGGTCCATTTTTGGCAACAAATAATTATCTTTCAAAGACACCTTATTCAAATTTCTGAAATCAATGTACAATCTAATCTCACATGTCTTCTTCTGCATGAGAACCAAATTGGAAATCTAATCTGAAAATCTTATTGGAACGATTATACTAGCCTTGTACAATTGATTCACCTCTTTCTCTATTGATGGAAGCAACTTCAGATTTATCCTTCTCAACTTCTAGCGAAATGGATTCTAGTTTGGCTTGATTGGAATGATGTGCTAAATTATACTTTTATTGTACTCCTTCAAATCTTTATAGTCCCATGCAAATACATCAGTAAATGAAGACAATAAACTAATGTATTTTTCCTTTACCTCAGGAGGTAATGCCTTTGACAACTTCACCATCTTTGAATTTTTTGTTGTTCCGATATTCACATCTTCAACTCCCTTTTCGGTCGGCACTAAGCTTGGCTTCCCGGCTACATCATCTTGGTAAAATAATTCCTCTAAAGGCATAAAGCTTTTAGGGATGACATTTTCCTTTAGCTGCAAAACTTCCATTTGATTTACCTCTATGTCTGGTTCACCATCATCTTGCTCGCCATCTATATAAGTGTCTTTATATTTTCCTTCATTTTGCAGAAATTCTTCAATCTCTTTGTCATCCTGAAACACCTACCAATATCTTAGATTATCAGGGACAACTGGTTGATGCTTCACATGAATTTCAAACTTATTGTTTGAATTCATCAGGATCTTTAAGTTACTTGCAGCTGTAGCAAGGGAATTTGCAATAACATTTTGTACATGAGGAACACATGTCAAAGCATAATTTGGAAACAACCTCAAAATATCTAAAACCGCATTATAGTAGGCCCTCATTCGAGGATGTTTGGCTTGGTATTCACCCTTGGCTTGTTTTATTACTAATTTGGAGTTGCCATAAACTGAAATTCTCTTTGCATTCAACTTCTTGAGGATTTTCAAGCCTGCAATTAATGCCTCATATTCGGCTTCATTATTGGAACAATCAAAAGCCAATTTATATGAACAAACTCTTACACTACTCAGGACTTTATTTGGTAGGAAAACAGGGTTGTGTATCCAAATACCAATTCCAGCACCATCCTTACCTACTGCTCCATAAAAATCCATACTCCACAAACTGGCTTCTTCCTCCAAGTGCTGGAGTTCTACCTGCTCTTCTACCTTTGGCTACTGTCCATCAATTTTTGCTATTGGCGGAATGTTGATTGTTCAGTGGTACTTTCAAGCCTTTGTCTCTCTTGATCAAGTACTACTCTGAAATTTTGTGTTACCTCTGGTATATCCTCAACTTCAACTAATCGACTATTTACATCATTGAAACCATTGTCAGAATAAAGAACAAAAGATTCTAAATCTGTATGTACATAATTAATTGGATGATTCAAAGGTTTCTCCTTGTTTGTGATCATATACTTTATCTTTTTCTCCCTATATAATTTCCTCAACTAACCAAAGACGTGAATAGTGGCATAGGAGAAATCTAACTGCAATGTCCCTTTGAGTTTTTCACCCCACGACCTAGATAAAAGCATGCCAAATATAGGGGGAATGTTGGCCACAACTACATCCATAAGAGCATTCTTCACTGAAATCTGATCTAAAGTCACAACCAAATCTTTAATGAGACCAATACATCTGACCCTATCTGCAATGGTTAATCTATCGAACATTTTCTCAAGCTTACGAAGCAAATGATCTGAGGAAGAAGCCTCTTCCTTTATGGTCACCTTCTTCTCGGTCTTTGTCCTAGCTCTCTTAGCTAGCAGATTCGCCTCCACACTCACTGCAATTTTTTGCATATCCTCCAATGTAGTTGGGTCCCTTTCTCTCAATTGATATGTCATGTTGGGATTAAATCCATCGAGAAATTTTATCAAAGCCAGCCCCATTGGTGGCTTGATATTAGATGGAATAGAATTATAAATAGTATTGCATCTAACACAATAATCCTGGACACTTTCACTGACATTCCTCTTTATGTTTTCATATTCGGAAAGGATTTGGAGTGGATTTTTCTTTACCTCCCAATGATCCAGAAATTGTCTTTGAAAAACCACCAATGTATTGATAGTTCCAGCATGCAATGCTCTGAACCACTTTTTCACTTCTCCTCCAAACGTTTGCACAAATAATCTCATAGTCACATTCTCTTCATCTATCTCATGGAGATCAAAGAAATAACTCATCCTATCAACATGTTGCTGTGCTGTGATACCTTGGGTAGCATCAAACAATGGGATTTTACTTTGGTAATTAGCAGGCATAGCATCCAAGTTCTGTGGAAAAATGAGAGGTGCATACTTGGCAGCCATTGCTTGAGGTGGATTTAAAACTGGCCTTGGGGATGTAGAAGGAGTGGGAACAATGATAGCAGTTGATGTTATGGGTGTATGAGGTGTCGAAGGGGATGAAGAAATATTTGATGTTTGAGGTGTTGAAGGGGTTGATGGGGGAGAAGAGACTGCAGATCTTTGATCAGATATGGTGGGCTGCATGGGAATGGTGGGAATAAAAGGAGGCTTAGTAGGAATTTCTGAACTAGACACAACATCGGATGAACCAAGAGTAGCAGATGCAGATTCTAAGAAGTCGGGAATATTGGTAGGCACAATTGAAGTTTGAAGTTTTAGAATATAAGCATCAATTGAT
>APFE031134963.1:0-37255 GCA_000404065.3 Pinus taeda
TTTAACCATTCACCTTAAATGTTTTTACAATATAATTTCCTAAGTCTATTTAATATCTTCATTATCATAAAAACCAACCTATATCCATCTTAACTCCACATCTACCACTCTTAGGGGGATGAAATCTATTTAGACCTATAACCATAGGGAGACCCAAAATTAAGATGGATCTAAGATAGAATTTCCCTTTAAATAGTCTATGCTCACATGAATACCATGGGTCAATACCATGGGTTATCATAAACCTGAGCTTAAAAATTACTATTACTAATTTATAAAAATTAATAAAATTAATAGTTGATTTTTATTTTATTTTTTATTTTAACAAGCTAAAATGTTTAACCTACATTAAATTACAACATCCATTTTTACTCTTTCACCAAGCCACAAGACAATCAAATATTTTTCCACTCTATGCTAGTTTACATATCACGATATTTGATACCTCTCGGGGGTTAGTAGATCTAGACTAAAGATGATCTATGGTGGTTTAATTCCCCCATTTAAATAGGCTACATTCCAGGTCAATACCATGTGCCATTTTGGTCAAAACCATGGGTCAATACCATCTGCCATTTTTCTTTTTATTAATTCTAATATTAGGGTTAATAATGGTTTTTTGCATGGTATTAATAACAATCTAGTCCATGGTATTTGTCCCCATAGGTTTCACCTAAATATAACACATTTTTTGAGTGTTCATAAATATAAGGTGACTTATGGAGTAAATATAAAAAAAATGTTTATTTGTTTACCATACCTCTGGCTTATTTATATTTTTATTAATTTACCATACCTCTTTTACAAATATGGTATTTGGCCCATAGGATTCACTTAAATAAAACCTCTTTTTTGAGCCTTCATAAATAGAAAGGGGGTTATGGACTAAATATAAAAAGAGTTTTATTTATTTACCATGCGCCTAGTTTATTTATATTTTTATTTATTTACCATACCTTTTGAGTAAGTATAAAAGACGTTTTATTTATTTACCATACCTCCACTTTACTTATATTTTTATTTGTTTACACCCTTGCATGTATATAAGGTGACTTATGGAGTATGGAGTAAATATAAAAAATGCTTTATTTATTTACCATACCTCTCATTTATTTATATTTTTATTAATTTACCATACCTCTTTTATAAATATGGTATTTGGGCCTTTGGCCCATAGGATTCACTTAAATAAAACCTATTCTTGAAAATGGGCGAATGGATTCACTTAAATAAAACCTATTCTTGAAAATGGGCGAATGGAAGGTTGTAACTCCTAATTTCAAGGGCTAAATTTACCTTTTTTACCCTCTCCCTTAAAATAAGGTGGGCTATTTGAGGTGATTTGTAAAAATGCACTATGATACAAAATATTCGCCCACTAAAAATTTAAAACCCCTTAGTTTCGCCAAAGGGCGAACATTCGCCCCTAAAATTACCCTTGGTCATGCCTACACCAAAATGGCTAGCAATAAGAGAAGTATGCACTTCCCTTATGATGTTGACTCTTTCACCTTGTGGAATGCATATCTTTCTAAGACAATACAACCATTTATCATGAACATGGTAATGTAATTCCTCTACTTGGTTTCCTTGAAAAAAAGTTGCATATAAATCTCTAAAATCTTCATCTAAAACATATTGTTCAACATACCTCTCATGGATGATAGAAATATGCATAAGAATAATGAATGCACTAACAATTGGTCTACGTATCACATAAAAAACTTTGTTATAGATACCTTTCTTATACCTTATCACCAAGTGGAATTTTTGTAAGAAATCCATCCATCTTAAATGGCTCGCTTGTTTTGGATTGGTTTGTGATTGCAAGTATTGCAATGGTTGATGACCAATGTGAATGATAGTTTCCTTTCCCATCAAATAGTGTTTCCCCTTTATCACACTTTGCACCAAAGCATACAATTATTTCTCATATGTGGGATAGGTAACTATTGCACCATTAAAATTTTCATAATGGTAATAAATGGGCTTAACATGTTGCATCAAGACCGCTCCCATAACATAGTCACTTGCATCGGCTTGTATCTCAAATGGTTGTCTTAAATCTGGAAGTGCAAGAACTGGTGATGTATTGATTCTCTCTTTCAATGATTCAAAGGCTTTCTATTGCTTGCCTCCCCATGAAAATCCATTTCACACTTGTCAAGGAATGTAATGGAGCTGCAATTGATGAGAAGTTAGAAATAAAATTTCTCCAATATTGGATTTCCCCCAAAACTCTCCTAAGCTCTGTTACATTATTGGGTTTAGGTCAATCCACAATGACTTTGACCTTTGAGAGATATATCTTCAATTCAGCCCCTCCAACAATGTGACCCAAATATACTAACGAGGTTTTTCCAAATTCACATTTAGACATCTTTAAAAACAACTTTTCTTTCTTTAAAACATCTAAGACTTGCCTAACATGCTTGACATGCTCTTCACTAGTCTTGCTGAAAATCAATATGTCATCTAAGTAGAATATCACAAAATCATCAAGAAAATGTCTTAAGATATCATTCATAAATCTCATGAATGTTGCGGGAGCATTACAAAGCCCAAATGGCATAACCAACCATTCAAACAAAGCTTGCTTTCTTTTGAAATCTGTCTTCCATATGTCTCCTTCAGCAATCCTAATCTGATGATAGCCACTTCTCAAGTCCAACTTAGTGAAATAAACAACATCTTTCAACTGATCAAGTAAATCATCAATTCGAGGAAGAGGGTAATGATTCTTTACCATGATCTTTTTCAAGGCTCAAAAATCCACATGCAAGTTCCATGTACCATCTTTCTTTTGTACTAAAACAATTGGAGACCCACATAGTGATGTGCTTGGTCTGATTACCCCTTTATCAAGAAACTCTTGAATTTGTTTCTTGATTTCTACATTCTCCATGACTAACATCTTGTACATGCCATTGTTTGGAATAGGACAATCTTGCTAAAATTGGATCTCATGTTGAATTCCTCTTTTAGGAGGCAATCCTTTAGGTTCCTGAAACATCTTATCATAGTTTTTAACAACTTCAATCAAAGCAGATTTTAATCTTGCATCAAATCCATGGAAGGCTTCATTTTCAACATTCCCTTTGGTTTTGATCATTAATAGTACCTAATTATTATTAGCATTAACAAGCCGCTTCATTTGTCCGTCATTCACAAGTGATAAATTCAGCTTCTTTCCATGTGCTCTAACAACGTACTCAATATCATTTTTAAACAAATGATATTTGTTTTCATGGCGATGAAATATGGCTTTCCTATCACATAGATATGGGCTTCCCAAAACAATACCACAAATGTCAAGCGGGATTACATCAATCTCTACCTCATCTATAAAGTTTGTAGCCATGGAAAATTTCAATTTATGTCACATGCAATTTTGCATTGTCACATATCCAACCTAAAAGATAAGGTTTAGGATGAGGAATGGTTTCCAAGTTTAATTTCTTAACAATGTATTCTGAAATAATGTTTTCTTGTGATCTACTATCAAACAAAGTATATATCTTAGTATGCTTTGAAATGACTCTAATGTGAAAAAGCCATATCCTTTCTTTTTCATGTTGAGTTCTTTGAGGTTCTCGAAGAACTATTACTTACAATAGAGTCCTTATCTCTAAATCCCATGGTTGTGATCTTTGTTTCATCCCCGGAATCAGATCCTAAATCATGTTGTGTAGTTGTAATAGTCTTTTGTTTCCATTTGTTGTTAAACTTTTGGGTCTTATCTCAAGATGAAGTTTCCATTAGTGGTCTTCATTATGGCCTTCTTTTGAAGAATGTTTACATGTGAGTTTTTCTCCCTCCTTGACTGAAGCATTCTTCTTCCCTTTTCCTTTGAATTTCCCCTTTCCTTTGTCTCCACTCTTGAATGGATTTTTTCTACCCTGTTGGGGAACATTCTTCCCTCTTGCTTCTAAATGAGTTTCCTGTACACAAACTTCATCTAGTTTTGTAGGGTTAAACATGAAAATTGTGTCTCAAATAACTAAGTAATCCTCCAATGTATTTCAGTAGGGTGTCTTGAGAGGATAAATATATACACAAAATCAAAGCAAATTCTTGAGTATAACTTTGCACATTTTTACCCTTAGCTTGCCTAAATTTTTTCCAATCCATTATATATTTTTGCATGTATGCTGATGGATAAAATTGTCTTTTTATTGCAACAACAAAATCATTCCAAGAGGATAAAACCTTACCACTTTTCTTCATGTCCTCTTGAGTTTTGGCCTCCCACCAAATGTGTGCTGCACTTTCCAACCTAAGAGAAGCAAGCTGGATTTTGGTTGCATCATCCTTGATTCTTTGTATCCTGCAATACACTTTAATCTAATGAACCCAATTATCTAATTTCTCAACATTTAACTCTACAATGTACATAGGCAATTCAAACCTTATGTCAAGCCTTAACAAAGGAGTTTTACCATGTCCCCTTGGAGAATTTGGAGGTGTTTGTGAAGGGGTAGAAGTAGAAGAAGATGAGGATGAGGATAAGGATGGAGGTGAAGGTGGTGGTTTGTCACCATCCCATCCATTCCCTTTTGGAGGTTTTTCTCCTCCTCCATTTCCTTTTGGAGGTTTTGAGCTCTTTCCTTGCAACCTTGAGTTTATCTCCTCATAAAGAACTTTCACCATTTTAGACATTTCAAAGAAAGATTTTCTGAAAGTTCTCTCATCTTCAAACATCCCTTCACAACCTTCTTCATGTGCCATGATTGGTGAAGCTTGAGATATGTGTTTTCTCCTTGAAACAATTTGAGACCTTGGCTCCACAAGCTCTCATTCTCCTCTTTTGAGCTTCAATCATGTAAGCATCAAAAAACACTTGCAAACAAAATCAAACCTTCAAAGTAACCTTAAGCTTTGATACCAAGCTGATATGTTATAGAATTTTGAAGGTGATATAAAATATGAAAGTAAAATTTTATATCTTTTAGGCAATGGATCACTTTGAAAGAGAAAAAAAAATAATGGTTTTAAAACTTAGTTAAAAGCATAAAAATATAGACAAATATACCATATCATATACAGTAACACAAGATAACACAATGACAACAGAGTTCACCCCTCCAGGGACACATCTCTTGGTCTAGCTAATTCCAGTGCTGGGCCTCTTTCATTAAGTGCTTAAATTTGTGTTTACATGAATTGATAGTGCTCATAATGTAAAAACTATGTCTCAAATGGCTCCAGAACAGTAAAAAAAACCCCAAGCTAGGATCTTATTGGGCTCATTTTGGCCAAAAAATGAAGAAGTTATGCTCTAGAGATGTTTTTTGCTAAATACTCTACAAATTGCACTACCTTGCTAAATGTTCTATGAATTCTGCCATTCCAGGGACTACCGATAGCCATTTTTGTCCAATGTCAGCAAGATTCCCACCAGTTCGAACGCAATTTTTTGGGTCATTTAAATGCCCAATGATGCTTTCTTATGGAAAGATAGGGCCACATGGGGCCATGCACTTAGGGGTTGGGGCTAACCACTCGTCCCCTTCAGCATAGCCCCTAATATTTTGACATACGGTTACGTTGCACCATAAGTCCCAGGGTTGGCCTCCAAATCTCCATAACCGCCCACAAAGCTCTACCTTGCCCGCCTCAGGTTATATGGTATATGTTTAGACTGTGGGTTGGGGTTAAGCGCTGAACCCTTGGTTTTTCCACCCACGGTATTGTAAGTTGTGTAGTTACCAGGGGCCAAGGGCTTAGCCCCAATTCCTTTTCCCAATAGTTAATCATCGAAGGTTTAAATACAATTTCGATGCTTTGGTTGTTAAGAACCACCCCATGGCCTATTGGTAGGTCGTTTGACTTGTGTGCATCAAGTTTTGTGTTTTAACCTAGTCGAGCCTCCAGCTAACCCATACCAAAATTTTAGTTGACCCTCGGGGTGCCATGTGGCAGTGCTTGACTGGGCCATGTGGTGACCCATCATTGGTTCAAATAAAATATGCTACAACCAATCAAATGCACCCATAATTAAACCAATCATGTGAGGCCACTTGGCATCCTGCCATTGTCTTAAGCTACAATTAGCTTGTCTAATCAACTTGCCCAGTCGACTTGCTGAGTCATCGTACGGACTACCCAGTTAGCAGTCTTGCACTCAAATTGCAAAAATGTGACTTGTCTGGGAAAATGATCAGGATGTGATATTGGGAGCATATGATATCAGTTTTGAGTGATTCAAGTTGTGTTGGATTCAAGTCATCAAGATCTATGCTTTGGTACCAATTTAGAGAACTTTTGAACACTTGGAATTTTGAGCACTTTATTGATACCTTGGATCAGGGGAGGCCTTCTTTCATTAAATGGAAACAAAGAAATGAATTACAATCATCTTTACATAAATGACCCTTATACCTCCAATCTCACTCATGGACGAAAAATGCAAAACTTAGATGCAGAAACAAACATCAACATTGGATTTGTGGCGCAAAATCATGTAAAAAACGACTATAAATTTACCAAATTTTGAGCAAGTGACCTCTTGAGCTCCAAGGAGTCTTTAAATTCCCTCAAGATTCCTTGCAAGAATATTCTCTCAAGATTCCTTTAGAATCTTTCTCATTTTCCGTGTCCTCTTGGGCGCAGTTCTAGCCTAGGCACTACTGGTTCCACCTGAAAAACACATCTTCATCTCATAGTCCCACCAGTCCTCCACTACTCCTGGTTCCACTAGTTATACCTCGCTCCGATCTCTGTCGGTCAAATGGAAAATGTTAAGGGATTTTATATAAGGCGTTGGGCGGACTTATCAACGGATGGGCCGTAGGCCCGTTAATGGCATGGAAAATTAGGTGGGCGGTGGATTGGGTTCAAAACCCACCTACCCCAAATATCGTTCCAACCATTTTGAATATGCGACAAAGTTTTGTTTTGAATATAACATTTGGGGCCACCCATTGGTATCAAAGAAACTCTTCTTAATGCGAGTTGCATGAGTGAATGCTAACCAAGAAAAATCTCCAAACAGAAGAAGGAAAACTTGAATCCTTTGATCCCGAAGCAAGGCGTGCACCACAAAGGCATAGCATGGTAGATGAGGAAGCTTGAATTGAGGAAGAGAGAATTTATTGCAAGATCTTCTTCACCATGGTACAGAAAGTTGAAAAATTATTTGTAGAATATGAGAAGATAATCAAACTTGAGAAGAAAGAACCAGATGAAAATGCATCGGTAAATCTTGAAGGTAGAAGAGGAGAGACTCTTGAATCACCCTCTCCATCCTCTAGTGATAGTTCTTCTTCTTCTCATCACTCTAACAGGCATCATAGGAATACATCTAAGAATCCATTTTTAAAGCAATATGTAAAGTTTTATTTGCCCACATATAATGGAGAATGTAATGCAGAATGTAAGGCAGAGAAACTAAACAATTAGATTAGACAGATCAAGGTTTATTGTTGGAGTTAGAAAATCAATGAAGATGAGGTCAAGATCCAATTAGCATATCTTTGGCTGAGTGGAACCACTCTCATTTGGTGGGATAACAAGTTGTGGAAAGATATCACGAACTTGGGTAATGTACTTTCTTCTTGGTCTAATTTTGTTTCTGCATTAAAAGTTCAGTTTTATCGTTTGGGTTATCGACAAAATGCTTTAATGGAATGAAAATATTTAAGACAAGTAAAGGTCAAAATGTACAAAGCTACATAGAAGAGTTTAGAAAACAAGCATTGAATTTGGAAATTTCACTTGATTCACTCGAAATTATAACAAAGTATATTGGTGCTTTGCATAGTTACATCAAGCATTCTTTGTTATTATTTGAGCCTACTACTATTGATGCGGCCAGCGTGAAGGCCATTCACCTTGAAAGCAGGGGAAAGAATGATAAGGAAGAGAAACCAAATAAATCATCTTTCAAAACTCATAATGGAAAGTTTAAAGGAAAAGGTAAGGGGAAGGACAAGAAGGCAGCTACAACCAAAAAGGAGGAAGGCCATGATTATGAACATTGTTGGAAGTTGCATCCAAAGTTGAAAGCAAAGAGATTTGGTGTAAGAACAAGCATAAGATGGTGGAAACCACGCAATGGTACCTTGGATCTGATTCTGGTGATGAGACACAGATCAAAGCAGTGGGCATAAAAGGTACTCTTTCTCTTCATGCTAATGAAAATTCTGAATTACATGAAAGTACAAGTTTTTCAAATGAGTCTCTTGTTAATCAACAAAAGAGGACTAAATTGTTCCACATTAGAGTCATAATAAAACATACTAAAGTGGAAACATTGTTTGATCTGGGCTCACAAGAAAATTTGATTTAAGAATCCTTGGTTAAGGAGTTAGGTTTAGAGACCAAGCCTCATTTGAAACCATAACCTCTTGGTTGGGTGTGTGATAAAGAAAAATTACATGTAACCAAGCAGCGTAGAGCTAGATATGTGATTGCATCCAAAGCAGTAGATGAGGTTGATCTTGATGTTGTACCCTTGGATATCTGTAAATTGTATTAGGGAGTCCATATTTGTATGAAAAGAAATCATTTTTATTTCCGCATGAAAACAAGTATCATCTCACAAAAGATGAGGTGGAATACATTGTAAGAGATCAAAGTGCCAAAATCAGTGCCAGTCTTGTAAGTACAATTTAGATGAAGAGATTTATTAATTCCAGCAAAGGGTGCATGCTCATGGTTATGAGAGAAAAATATTCCAAGACATCTGAAGCTTTCCAAGCTTGTGATCCCACTCATAAAAAGGAATTGTATGAAATTGTTTCTAACTGTGATGGGATTTTTTAGGAACCAAGTGGGTTTCCTCCAAAGCTTAAGATCCAACATAAGATTCACTTGTAACAAGATTCTCCTTTACCCAATATTGGTATGTACAAGTTGTTAGCCATTGAGATGGAGGAGATAAAGAAGCAGGTACAAGAATTGTTGAACCAAGGGGTCATAAGACTAAGTTCTTCTCCATGTGGTTCACCTGTTGTGTTGGTTCCAAAGAAGGATGGCACATGGAGGATGTGTGTGGACTACATAGCACTCAGCAAAATAACTGCGAATAATTGGTACCCTCTGCCTCACATTGATGATTTGTTAGATCAATTGAAAAATGTTGTCTATTTCACAAAACTAGACTTGCGTATTGGTTATCATCAGGTCAATATTGTATAACAGGACATATGGAAGGTTGCATTCAAGATGAAGTAGGGGTTGTTCGAATGTTCGAAGATGCCATTCAGACTATGCAATGCTCCAACCACATTCATGAGGGTGATGAATGATATTTTCAGACCTTTTCTTGATGATTTTGTACTTGTGTATCTTGATGGCATTCTTATTTTAAGTAGGACATGGGATGATCATGTTAGTCATGTTAAAAGGGTGCTTGATGTTTTACACAAAGAACAATTGTATGTCAAAAAGTCTAAATGCGAATTTGGTAAGAGCTCTTTGGTTTACTTGGGTCACATTGTTGATAATGGACAATTGAAAATAAATCCTTCTAAAATTGATGTAATTGTAAAGTGGCCTAGACCCACCAATGTTACAAAGGTTCATAGATTTTTGGGTGCAGTACAATACTGGAGAATGTTCATTGTCAACTTCTCCATCATTTCATCTCCCTTACATGCATTGATGATTGTGAAGCAAACCTTTTAGTGGGGAGGAAAGTAGTAGAAGGCATTTGATACACTGAAAGACAAGATCAGTACCACACCAGTTTTGGCCTTACCAGTCCTCCAACAACCTTTTTAGATTGAGACAGATGCTAATGGATATGCCATGGGAGTTGTATTATTGCAACATAGGAAACATGTATGTTACCATTCAAAGACATTATCCTATGCTGTTGTGAACTATCCCACATATGACAAGGAGTTGTATGCCTTGGTTCAAATCATGAAGAAGTGGAAGGACTATTTGCAAGGAGATCATCATTCACACAGATCACCAACTCTTGTAGTACCTCTAGTCACAGACCAAGCTTCAATAAGAATGTCATTTTAGATGGATGGGATTCCTCCAATAGTTTCACTTGGTAATAAAATACAAGAAGGGAGCTAACAATAAAGTGGAAGATATGCTTTCTCACCCTCCTATTTTTGCATCTATAGTTTTGTAAAATGCTTGTTTATATTTTAAAGGTCATGTTGAACAATATGTTGATGATGATGATTCTAAGGAGATTTATGCAAAGCTAACTCATGGATAACAGGTGGATAATTACCATTTACAGGGAAGGTTTTTATACCACAATGGAAAACTTTGTATCCCCACCAACGAGAGAATACATGTAATTAGAGAGGCACATACCTCTCTTGTGTCAGTTCATTTTTGTGTAGGGAATTTTCTTTGTCATTTACAGAGGTTTTGCTATTTGCGTCACATGAAATATGTTGTGAATCAATATGTAAATTGGGGCTCTACACACCACTCCCCATTCCAAGTCATCCATGGGAAAGTGTGTCAATGGATTTTGTAAGCGGTTTTCCTTTGTCTAAGAGAGGTCATGACTATTTGTATGTCATTGTGGATTGATTTAGAAAAATGTGTGTCTCTTGTAAAAAGGTCACTACAGAGAGGACTTCTCATCTCTTCTTCTAATTTGTATGGGTCCACTTTGGGCTGCCCACATCCATTGTGTCTAATTGATACTCTCGCTTTCTTGGATAGTTTTGGATGAGTTTGTGGAGAATGATGGACGCCAAGCTGAAGAGGAGCACAAAATTTCGATCGTAGACTGATGGATAAACAAAGGTTTCCAATCACACAATGATACACTTACTCTAAGGCTATTGTGGCAAGCATCCCAAGTTGTGGAATGAGCAACTTCCCTATGTACAACATGCATACAACTGGGTAGTGCATTCATCCACTCAGATCTCACCATTCATGACACGCTTTGGATACTTTCCAAGGGATCCCCTAGACATGGTATTTGGGAGAGATGAAGATTCTAGTAGAAAACATGACAGCAAAAAACTGTGAAATTTCATTCAGTGAATTCAAATGATTCACTAGATAGTGCAGAAGTAGTTGGAGAAAAGTGATGCTCAATATGAAGCTCGACATGAAAAATGTTGGCCGATGAAATTACCCATTTTTACCTACTTTCACCTGTCCCTTTCTATCTATTTTATAGCTTTTATGAGGTTGATTTGTATCTCAATTAACAGCAAGGTATATCGTATTGGCATGTCTTCTTGAATTGTTAATTAATGAAGTGGTAGTCATAGGGGAACAATGCTTAGATGATTTTCTAGTGAAATTCCTTGCAGATACATATCAAATGTTATTCAACGAAATAGAACCCAGTGTGATGCTGTTGATTGCGGACTAGAATTGTTATTCAAGGACTGAATGATAAATTGATCAACTTCCAAATAGCTGGCAGAACCAACTTTGTTACTATATTTTTATTATGTTTCCTATTTGAGGAATTATTGTATATTTTTGAACAGACAAGATCACCACAATTTCTGGGTTTGTTGAATTTTATTAATGTAATGATGGATGAATAAGTATGGCACAACTGACAACAATGATAGGTTTTCTTTTTGCATGTAACAACATAACTTCATTTTGTAATTCCTTTTATGAATTAATGTGAATTTCAGCATATTGTAATTTCGTGCGATCTCTAATTCTTAGCCACATCTCTGATCGAAGAGTTGGGCCCACTCTCTTGATCAGGTGTTGTTAGATACAATCGTGTGGATAGGTATGATTTTTAGTTATATTGTTAATGCTTTATGATTGATGTTCCTTTATTTACTTCTTTATGGTCTTTGCTATTATTTATAATTGTTGTTACTTAGTGTTATATACTTTGTTGTTACTTGTTTCATATTATTCATTAGGCCTTGTATTTCGTAATTGCTCAATACTAGGTAGGGAACCTATGGCCTTCATAGACCTTGCGTGATAACCTTGAAATAACCAACAAACCCTGGATTGACAAATAAATGTAATAGGGACTGAATTTATATACCTATATTAAAACCCCATCATTTTGGCATCGTTGTTAGGGAGGTTATCAAAGGCGCAAAAGTACAACCAATATTGACCATAGGAGCCACTCCCTCATTCTGGTTAGGCAAGGATTTGCACCAAACCTTTTCTAGGACTCGAGCATTAGATTTTTTTTATTATTTTAATTTTTTAATTTTTAATTGATCGTAGGAACCACTCTCTCGTGTTGGTTAGGTGACATTTTTTACCAACCTTTTCTGGCCCTCGAGCATTAGATTGCTTTGATTGTTTTTCTCTATCTTTGTAGGAACCAATTGCTCATATTGGTGAGGTGACATTTTGTACTAACCTTTTCCAGGACCCGAGCATTAGATTGCTTTGGTTGTTTTTATTTGTTTTTGTAGGAACCACTCTCTCATCTTGGTCAAGTGAGGTTTCGTACCAACCTTTTCCAGAACCCAAGCATTAGATCACTTGATTGTTTTAATTCTCTGCCTTTTTTAATGTAAAAATCCACCCTCTTGTCTTGGTCAGGCAAGGTTTGTACCAAACCTTTTCCAAGACTCAAGCATTAGATTTGTTTTGGTTGTTTAATTTAATACTCTGTTTATTAGATTGTATGAATATGGAAACAAAGCAAAGGGGTAGAGGAAGTCCCCCAAAAGTAGGTTGAGGAAGGAAAGATCTAGGGAGGATCACCTATATTTAGGAAATCATCGCAATAGTTGAATCAGGGAACTCATCAAGAGGTGTTGTGAGGGTAAGATCTCAGATGAAAACCAGGGCACAAACACTCTCGCAACCAAAGCCCTCCTCAACAGCATAAACATATTCCATAGAAGAGGAAGAAGGGAGCAAAGGATATGAGGAATTAAGTGTTGAAGTTCTCAAAGAAGAAGAGGTAGGGGAATCAAGCCCTCCTGTTGATTAAGGAATCGCTATTAAGAAAACTCAACTATGTATCGTGGAATAGCCAGAACCTGTTGAAATTCCAAGTGAATATTAGAGAATATTCATGGAGAGAAACACAACTTCTACAGTTGAATTCCCAATTGGAAAAATTATGGGTGATGCACCCATGAAACCTATCCCTTTAATAACATTACCTAATTTCCATGGTCTCTCTTCTGAGGATCCGGATACATTCCTTTGTGAGTTCGATGTTGTCTATCGAGGATATGGTTATGTTTCAGATTCTCAAAAATTGAAGATATTCCCTACCACTTTGAAGGGGTCAGTGTTTTGTTGGTTTATGGGTCTAGGAGGAAATTATATCATGACATGGGATAATATGAAGCAAATTTTCCTCGCAACATATAAGGACTTTTACAAGTCTCGAGACATTAAAGAAGAAATCTTTAAGAGAATGTAGAAGGATGATGAGAATATGGAGGATTTTGTGGAGTGCTTTAAATACAACCTGTAAATATCAGGCCATAGTGATTTGGATAAGGGTATTTTAAATATAATCCTACTCTGATAGAGAGAGATCTATGGAACCTCTGAATGTGGTAGGAAATGGGGATACCTCAAAGGAAGAGTTCAATACTATCTATGAGTTGTTTTTCAAATGTTCATGAGGAGTTGTGAGGCATAAGCAAGGGACACGAGAATATTATATTAGAACTCTCAAATCATCCAGTAGTGGGGTCACAAAGGCAAAAATTGGGAACTTACTGTACCATTTGAGGATTGACATCCTAAGCACATTGTCTTCACAACTAGATGTTCTGCAAGAAAAATAGAAACAGATTGAAGACGAGAAATAAATGTCCATCTTCTGCCCACAGTATAGGAAAAAACACCCGCTAAAGGAGTGTCGACTTAATTATGTCGAAACCTATGCAATATGTGAGAAAAACCACTCCACAAGCATGTGTCCATCACTTCCTAGGCTGAAGGTAGTTTTCCAGGGAGAAAATGAAGAGACGAACCAACTCTATTTGATGGGATTAAAGAAGTCATGGCAACCACGACCACAAAATATGAATCAAGGTATGAATTGAGACCCTTATCAATATTTTAATAATTGGAATTTTGGGTCTCGGCTTGCAACTTTCCACATTCATGGCCACATTATTACTAGTATCATACGTCATGGTAGTCATGGTTACCTCAACCTAGTCTAGTCCCTTCTTGGTCTCAGAACTGGAATGGACTCCCACTTGCTACAAACTAACTTCCCCAACCTATGACACAACAACAGTTACAACTCCTACAAAACACCTCCACTAGTACTCCTCTTCGTCCTCAACTTCCTATTCAACACAACCTAAACCAGAATAATAGTAGAGCCCAATAGGTTGAAACAATCAACCTTCTTGTATATGGTATTTCTTCTTCAGACTACAATGAATTGAATCTTTGATCTAGACAAGTGGCAAATACAGAGACTTAACCAATAATTTTTGAACAAACTAAGGATGAAGTCTCATTGTTAGAACCATAAATTAAATACTCCTCCGGGGAATTTGGGGGTAATTCAACACAAATTGTTGTGGAGCAACAACCCCCCACAAAAACAATTATAACTCGAGGAGGTCACACAGGCCCACCTTATCTTAAGAGGTTTCCCTTGAGTAAACAAATACCTCAACTCGAATTTGATCTCTTGGGGGAATTACATAATCTATTTGTTAAAATCCCATTGCTCCAAGACATGAAAGACATGACAATTTATGCCAAAAAAATTAGGGAATTGTGTTCAAAGAATTCTGGGAGGAAGCCGAAAGACCCACCTACTATTCATGTCATGGGGAATTTGTTGGACATAATGTTGGGAAAAGCTATACCCATCAAATATGGTGACAAAGGAAACCTGATCCCCATAATCCAAATCAATGGGGTTGATATTTCAAATGTTCTGGTAGACCTTGGGGCTGTAATTAATGTTATAACATCAAGAGCTATACTTACTTTGGGCCTAATTAATCGTAAACCAACCCCAAAAGTTCCAAAACTTGTAGATCGATCTACTATGAGACATGTAAGGAAATTGGAAGATGTACTAATCATTTCCATGGATTCTTGGGAATACCCTGTCGATATCTTAGTACTGCATACTCAATCACCAGTAGGGGGGCACCCCTGATCTTAGGAAGGCCATGGCTCGCTACGACCGATGCTTTCATTGGGTGTTGACCCGGAAACATGGTAATATCAAATGGAGAGAATATGAAGAACCTTGTTATTTACCCTCCTGCAAAACCAAGCTCATTGATCGAACCTGGATTTAACACAAAAGCCTTCCCTCTGGGAAGATCTTTGTTTCAAGGAATAAATGGAAGACGACATTATTAATACGTTTATTAGTGATCTCGACTCTATTTCTTGCCTGACCTGGTGACTATTAGAGTTTGTTATGAGTTGTACTACCCAAGAATCTATTAAACCAGAAATTGAAACTAAAAAAGTTCCAGTCACAACATTCCATAGCAGTATTCCAGTAGAGATTGATCCAGGGGAAACACTGAAAGTCAATCCCAACTATCACCCTCCCAAACTAAACAATTATTAAGAATTCTCTTGAATGAGAAAGAGGCCTTTACTTGGGAATACACGAATATGAGGGGGATTCATCCTAATTTATGTACCCATCACATATATATAAGAGAGGAATGTCATCATGTTTGCCAACCACAAAGAAGAGTGGACTCTGCTTTGAAAAACATTATTAAGGAAGAACTGCAAAAACTATTGGATTTTGGGTTTATTTATCCAATCTCTGATGGTCAATAGCTATCCCCATTTTTCATAGTCCCAAATAAATATGTCAAGTGGAGGATTTGTGTCGATTATAGGGAGATAAATAAAGCTACCCAAAAATATCACTTTCCCTTACCTTTCATCGATTAGTTTCTCGACACACTAGCCGGAAAGAAGTTCTTTTCTTTCTTAGATGGGTTTAGTGGATATTACCAGATCTAGTAGCTCCTAAAGATCAATATAAGACCAATTTTACTCACCCTTAGGGAGCTTTTGCATATCGGGTCCTCCCGTTTGGACTCTGTAATGCACCTGCTACTTTCCAATGGGAAATATTGGGATTCTTTTCTGATTTGATTAATGACAGTGTCAAAATTTACATGGATTACTTTATTCCGTATGGTGATTCATTTGAATATGGTTTGGAAAATTTAGAAAAGGTACTCAAACGATGTAAATAGACTCACATTTCTCTTATTATTGTGGAATGTCATATGATGATGGAAGAAGGGATCGTCCTAGGGCATTTACTTTCAGTTGCAGGAACACAAGTTGATCTCGCTAAGGTCGAGGTAATATTAATTTTTCCCACTCCGAAGACATAGATAGCGGTACGAGGATTTATTTGTTATGTTAGGTATTATCGACGCTTCATATATTTTTTTTCTAAAATAACATTTCCACTTTTCCAACTATAGTCTAAGGAAGCATAATTTGTGTGGATGGATGCTTGTGAATCGGATTTTTTAGGGATCAAGAAATTAGTCTGTGAGGCTCCAATATTGTGTGGCCTCGATTCAAATCTTTCATTCCATATATGTACAAATTCTTCCCATACAACAGTTGGGGCAGTTTTGGGACAACAGGAAGATAAGAAGACTTCTGCAATCTACTATGTCAATGAGAATTTAACTCCTGCAAAACTTAATTATATGGTAACTGAGAAGGAAATTTTGGTTTTCATTCATGCTGCTAATAAATTTTGGCGTTATATTATAAGGGACCCCACCTTTGTGCATACAGATCATTTATCCATAAGGTATGATGAACAAACCTATAACTCCTGGACGAATCACAAGATGGTTATTATTGTTACAAGAATTTGATATCACTATTGTAGAAAAACCAGCGAAAGATAATGTTGTAGCATATTCCCTGCCTAGGCTGAATGTTAATAATGAAGATACACCTATAGAAGATAGTTTCCACAATGAACATCTTTTTGCAATTTATACTCACACCCCTTGGTATGAAAATATTGCTAACTATCTTGCTATAGGTAAGCTACCTCATCATTTTTGATACAGGAAAAAATGGAGAATTATCCAACAGAATGCTCGTTATACATGGATAAAAGGGTACCTCTTCTACATCAGACCCGACCAGTAAATTGGATGTTGTACAGGCAAGGATAAGATCTATGATGTTCTAAAAGCTGACCACGACGAATCTTGAGAGGACACTTTGCTGATAAACGAACTGGTCACAAGGTGTTGCAGATGGGATACTTTTGGCCCTCTATATTTAGGGATTCTAGAAGATATGTTCAAGGGTGTGACAACTATCAATGAATGGGCGAGCCTATTTGATCAGATGAAATGCCACTGAAGACTCAACTAGTCCTTGAGCCCTTTGATAAATGGGTTATTTATTTTGTTGGGCCATTTAATCCTTCGTCTTACCAGAAAGTCCATATCCTTGTCTATATAGAATATGTGACAAAATGGATGGAATCCAAAGCCATTTCAAAAGCTAGTGAACAAATTGTCTCAGACTTTGTATTTGAAGAAATATTTGCTTGATATAGGTCTCCCAAGAAAATAGTTTTAGATGAAGGGGCACAGTTTACATCACATGCGATAACATCTCTTATGTAGAAATATGGAATCAAGCACTGGGTGACATCCCCATATCACCCTCAGGCGAATTGTTGGGTAGAGAGCACAAATAAAGAATTGGAAAATATTCTTACAAATACTATGGCTAACCAATGCTAGAATTAGGATGAAAATATCCTAAAGCACTTTGGGCATATAGAACTACATGGTGGAATACAACATGGCTTTCACCATATGAACTTATGTATGGGAAATCCCCTCTATTTCCAGTTGAATTCGAGGTCAAAACACTTAGGACAACTCTGGATGTAGGCCTAGACCTACTACATCCCAGAAACACCAACTGGAT
Source organism: Pinus taeda (assembly GCA_000404065.3). Taxonomy (NCBI): domain Eukaryota; kingdom Viridiplantae; phylum Streptophyta; class Pinopsida; order Pinales; family Pinaceae; genus Pinus; species Pinus taeda. Next base: position 17,836 of record APFE031134963.1, read on the forward strand.
CAGCTCAACGAGTTGGATGAAATCTATTTGGTAGTTGTGACGAAAACTACCACCATCCAATAGAAACAAACTAAGTAGCATGATAAATTTATTACGAAAAAGGTGTTTCAAAAAGGTGATTGGGCACTACTCTATGATTCCTAGTTCAAGGATTTTAAAGGAAATCTCTTCTCAAGATGGATGGGTCCATATGAGGTCGATACAATGTTTGACAATGAAACTGTTAAACTCATAAAAATAGACCATGCACATACTTCTTTACTTACAAATGGACATCGCCTTAGGTTGTATCACCGTACAACCTCTATCGACTCCTTTATTAGACAATTTTATCATGATTCTGGTTTTGAAGTCATTTGTGTAGAAATTTCTTCCTCTTGACATCATATTGAATGATATATATATATATATATTATATATAATCTATATATATATATAATATATATATATATATATATATATATATATAATATATATATCATATATATTATATATATAATATATATATCTATATATATATATATAATATATATATATATATATATATATATAATATATATATAGATATATAATAAAATATATTTTTAAGTTTTGTTGCTACTCTAGTTCCAGCACTCTTTCTCCCCTCCTTTATTGCTACTCTATCCACAACATTTTTCCTTCTGTTACTCTTATTGCAACATCTTAGTTGTCTCCATTTCAACGTCCATCAATGCTAATGAGCACCAGTATTACAACAAGGATGCTGCAACCCCTGGGTTAACAACTTTACTTATCAACCCAGGGTTTGTACAAACTTGGAGGTGACAGTGCTATATGCACAAGAAAAAGTGAAGATCCTGCTTGTTGTCACTGTGCATCCAGTGAGATACCCCAAGGGTTCTGAGGTAGACTTCTATATAGTCAGAAGAAGCTTGATTCTTTGATGGGAGAAGACAAAATCTATTCTAAGAGAGCTATTGTACTGCAGTAATGAGGAAAACAACATGTAATGCTAAATCATACCATATCCTAATTAACCATTTAAACAGCTATGCTAAGTAGAATTGTTAAATCAACACTAGCCTAATGCTGTTATCTAAGTTATAGAAGTAAAGAGCATCAAACCATACTAATGTGTGAGCAAGAAATCTAAACTAAATCTGTTTTCACTTTTCTGGGTTTTTAGGTAACATCAAACATGCAATTTAATTGTTCTTGTGGATGTGACAGGTGGATGGAAGGTGGTTGAGCATGGATAGAAGGATTATGGAGTGATTGGATGGTGTGTAAGGGTCCTATGAGGCATTTTGTGATTTCCTAGTGGTTCCCCATCAATTCAGCCTCAAAATAGGCCGTTTCAGGAAAACCTACAGGATGATCCTGTAGGAATTATAAGAAACCTATAGGATACTGCCGAGAGCTAATTGTGAGGTGTTGGGAAGCTAGAAAAAGGTGTGTGATGAGTGGGATAGGGTGTAATGAGGTCTAGGAACACTCAGGAGTCAATTTACAAGAGAAGAGATGGCTAGATTCATTCAATGTGTCTAGGGGGATTTCAATGAAAAAGGGCCAAAAACTAGTGAGGGTGATGGTGGAACAAGAGATGGTTAAGGTTGATGAGGTGGAAGATGGATGATGGTGATGAAGTTTAGACCTCCTCCTGAGGTACCTGCAATGCTTAAAACATGTGTGTATTTCAAGAACTATGTAACAAGCTACATCTTCATAAACTAGAAAAGCATGAATCAATTGCCCATATTATGCATGAAGAAAGTGCTGAAGGAAATGAGAACATGAGTGAGATATTATTGCAAAAATAGAGTAATGGAAATACATGATAATGAAATGAACCAAATGCTGAATCAAGACAACAAACTCCAAAGCTCATGCAAGAACTAGAAATCTGTGTTTTTGGGGTTGCTGAAGTGTCTCTTCCTCAAGTCATGGTCCCAGAGGGAGGAAGTGAGGTAGAGGCACCTACTAGAAACCTTGTGGTGATCCTCTTTTCTCCTTGCTAACCCGCTAACTAAAAGAAGGAACAAATGGAAGAAAACTAACATACAACTAATCTAATCTACACTATTGTAATGGAAATGCAGCGACTTAAGCAAATGAACAATCAAACTATGAATCTATGCTAGCATACATGTACAATAAAGAGGGGCCTTGGCTGCTAGGGTTGGGCCCTAACCCAAGAGCTTCAGCCCTCTAAGCTAACTCAGTGTTGGCTCAAAACAAAACTCATTCTTATTATCAAAACAATGGATTACATAAAAAACTGTCACAAGTCTTGCAGCTCGAAAATATAGTAGAGTTTTACAATAAAAAATCTGAATCCTACTGAGGTCCTAGGCCTTTATACTTATACATTTGAAGTCTCCAACGACTTCCTTAAAATTAGGGAGGCTCGGCTCCAAACTTCGAGATAAATTGGTGCTTTGTCTTTCACCTACACGGCTGCCTTCTAGTCCTCATGATTTGGTAGTTCGCACTCTGAGATGATGGAGGAATATTCGAATGGAGGGGTAGTAAATGAGGAGGATTTGCCTCCTATAATTCCTCTCCCTTGTCCCATTCAAGTTTTGACCAAGGTCTTTGCCAAAATTCCTTGCTTCTATCCTTTAGTCCTGCATTAAATGCACATTAGACCACAAAGCAAAATATCCAACTCTAACTCATCTCATAAATAAAATATAATGAAAAGTATGCAATAAGTTGTGAGAATAGTTGGTTTGACTAGGCTAGGAGGTGAATTAAGGCCCATATAATTACTCAATGATGAGTCTCATCATCACCCCCCTATTGAAAGTGTTTCTCATCCTCTGAGTAACTTAGTCCATGTCCATGTCCTTCATGGCTCTAGTAGCCCCTCTGACATCCCATGCCTCCGCTGTGGTTTCTTCTTCTTGTTCATAGAAGCCTACTTTCTTTTCTACTTCTTCCCACTTCCTCTTTTCCTTCTTTCTAGCATCCCTAGGAGTAGTGTTGGACTGAGTTTTAGGCCTATCCAATTGACCTTCAACCTTTGAATTGATTACTTATACATAAGTGTCATGTTGAGTGCCTCTCTAAACCTTTGAGGGGAGTGATATTCCTTGATCTTCAAGCTGTGTGGAAGTGTGTTCCATCTCCTTAGACAGACATGTATACTATCATCTCCTAGTAGCCCAAACATATCCTTAAAATGTAAAATTGCTTGCTTTTGGGAAGCAAGATATCTAGGTGGAAGCTGAGGATCATTTGCAATCAAATTATGGGTGTTGATTACGGCCATGGGATTTGATTGTTCAACTCTAATGAAAAGAGGTTCATTTTTCTCTCTGGCCAATATTCTTTTCATCTTTGTACCCCTTGAGTCCTCATGGTTCATCCATGATACCAAAACCATTAGTTGTAGATCTCCTAGCTTGGCATTAGGATCCCAAACATTCATGTATGCAATTGTCATGTTGTGCAAATAAAACTCAACCATGTTGCCCCTATCCTCTAGTGTAATTTGATCACAAAGATCAATAAACTTCCTGTTGTCTTGAAATGGCATGGTGCCCCTTTATGCTAGTGTTTTAATCTAAAACTATAGCCACTATTCTTTGAGGTAAAGAGCATAGGATTTAGCTAGAATCCTACACTGGATGGCCTCCAAGGAGAGGTTGGCCATACATGCTAGTTGGTTCTCCTTTTCCTGTAGTTGTCCCCTCAACCATGCATTTTCCCTCTCAAGTTGATCTCTCATTTTTTCTTCTTTGTCCCTTAAGCCACTTGCTTCTCTTCCATGTGCCCAATGTCTTCCACCCCTTTTGACTTGGCGATTTTCATCCATCAGTGGGTTCTGGCCCTCTCCTTCTCAAGTTTTTAAAACAATGGGATGGAAAAATTTTCAGGTATTACCCTGCCTCCTTCAATAAACCGGTAGTAGGAGTCTATTTTAGGTTGGGGGCTTGGTTCCTTTATTTCAGGGTCTTATTCTTTTGTTTCATGTTTCTCCCCTACCTTGCCTTGCAATTTCTATGCTTCATGTAGTTTTTGCAGAGTATCCTATATGAATTTTTTTGCTTCCTGTAGGTTTTGCTGTGGATCTTGTAGGATGGCCTTGCCTATTAAGGAAGTTGATTTGGTACTAGGCCTCCTTACATAGGTGATTGGTGACATAGGGGAAGGCATTTTGTCTCTTGGTGTAGGGGAATCTTCAAACTCAATAAGAAATTTTGTTGATATTTGTGGCTTCCCTTGTTTGATTCTTGTGCTCTTTCTTGTTCTAAAATATAGTGGGGCTTGACTCCTTCTTTTCCCTTTTTGCTTGACTAGGGTGCTGAGAGTAGTGAGGGCGGCTGCTGCCTCCCTCTCAGTAGCCTCTGGATACACCCTAGGTGACTCCTCTTTGTGCTCTTCCCTTTCTGTTTCAATGCCTTCTTCCTCTCCGTTTTTCTTATCTTATTCCTTTTCTTGTTCTTCCTCATCTCAATCAGTTTCTTCCATAGTTTCCTCCTCTGTTCCATCATCATCCTCCTTCTCTTCTCCCTCTTCTTCTTCTACTTCATCATGTTCCTTTGTATCAGTTTCTTCTTCATCCATCTCATCCCTATCTAGCTTTGTATCTTCTTCTTCCTGTTTTTCCTCATCCTCACTAACAGAGGGATTAACATCATAAGTGAGGGTTTTTATGTCATCCTCTACTAGCAAGTCTCTGAAGACTTACCATGTTATAGGGATTCTGAGGTTTTCGAGGGAATTCTCAATGAGGATCCTAATCAACCCATGGTGAGACAATTGTTGGGAATTCCCTTCCTTTACTTTGTTGCTGGAATCTATGAGTGATTGCATCAAGAAATAGGGTATGCTGAGTCTTTGGTGAACTATTGTTTCTACCCCAAATCTTAATTCTTCAAGGATCCTAAAATGGTAGCCATAAACAACATTATATATACCCTTACATGAGATATATTCAATGCGTTGGTAGCCTACCTCACTCTATGGGTATGGCAAACTGTCCCTCCTTACTCCATTTTTGTCCTCTGTGGGTTTCACTTTCTAAAAAGAATTTCCTTTTTTCCACCTGACTGTCTCCTTTGTCTTCTTTTCTCCATGGAATTCCTAGGGGAAGTGTGATGACCCTACTAATGAGCTCTCGGGTGAGAGCTATAGTCAGGCCTCTAACTAAAACAATGGCATGATTTTGCTATGTGGAGTGAGGGAATGAGCAAATTCTTGAGCCACCTCATCATCATACAGTGTGAATTTTTCGAAAAACCCCATCCAGTTTTGTCTTGTAAAGATTTCAAGCACTTGAGGGTGTTGTTGTATCCTCACAATGTTTGTGGGTTCTCTCCTATTAAACCCTCTCATCATCTTACTTGTGAGGCTTGAGGAGAAAATGAGAGGGTTGACACAAAATGTTTAAATTCAGGAGGAAAATAGAGTTTACTGTGTATGTAATTCACCTCCCACAGTTGCCAAATTCACTAGATTTTAGAGAATTTCTAGTTCATTTGCTTGTAAATGGGGATGGATTTTTATAGCCTACCTCTTTAGAATGGTGACAGTGGACAATTCCTGTGATATCCCCTCTTGAACTCTTCTCTACCTATCCTGTAGACTGCCTTTGTGTATTCTGTAGACTAATCCTGTAGACTCTTCCTGTGCATGCTCCTGTAGAAATTCTCTTGCAGAGTGATGGATCCTTGCTTCTGGTGGGTGACTAGAGTTATGAGAGTGACTTGAGTGAGGGAGTTTTGAAGGAGGTAAAATGCATGAATGCATGTAACCGATGTTTTATTTCCATTTATGGCGTTTCGGGGTGAGGTGGTGTGCTGGCAACAGAGGTACATTGCCATTTTTGGACCATTGGTCCCCACTACCACCTCATCATTTCCCACTCCTCGTAATCAACTCCCACCTCGTAGATCTGTAGTTAACCACTTCTTGTCCTACTCCTCCTTTCTCTTTGAGTTGACTGCATCCATGTGTGAGAGGACACCCGATTTTGCATGTGATGACTGAACGAAGGTGGCCAAGTTAACTGACCACCTTTTCATTTATAAACCAACTATATCGTAACCATTACAACTTTTGATTAGATGATGCATATGAGTGGGTGAGTGGGATACTTACCTATGGTTTTGATGCCATGTTGCAGTTGTCGAAGATCAGAAGTGTTGCATTGTTTATTTGCTGCATGGTTATTCTTCTTCCTCCTCTTGTTGTTTGCTGATGGTTTCTTGGCTTTTGCATATATCTGTGACTGAAGATCTGATGATGCCACTACTGTGGAGCTCCTCGATCATCCTAGTGAAGACCTGTAGCTGATGATTGACATTCTGTGCGATAGGCTACTACAGGATTTCTTATAAGATGTCCTGTAGCTACTTCTCCCTCAGAATTCCTTAATCATGTCATTGGTTGTGGCTATGAGGATGTTGCAATGAATGGATAGAGGGAGTAGGAGTGTGTGTGGAGCAAGGGACATTCAGGTAATTCTCTTACTCTCCTCTGTTTTTATTTTTATTTTTTTCTTTTTTCATAACTGGCAGAAACTGATCTCTTTTTGTTTTTGAATGGTGAGTGTAGGGATGATGATAATGGAGGAGGTGAGGTGTTAATTATGTCTAGGATGAATTTTAGGGACCTAACAAACCTACCATGTGCCCTTGGATTGCTTCCTGTACGTTTTCCGAGCCACTGTAATTCCTACAAGATCATCTTGTAGGTTTTTAGGGGATCCTGTAGAAAACACAGTCTTCACATAAATTGAAGAAATGGAGTGGAAAAATGGTAGAAATGATGGAGGGATGCATGGTAAGGAGTGGAGGAGATGGATATGTGTGAGGCAGGGTTCCCTTTGGATCCTCTTTTTTCTCCTTGACTGTGTTTCTCGCCCACCTACAAATAACAATTATATATTTTTCTCTCTTTTTTTTATTTGAAAAACACGTAGGCTGCATCAGAGAGTTTTTCACCCTAGATGTTTCCCCTGGCTACCTCAAGGAAGGTTTTCACCCAAGGGTCTTCTTATTCTTCTTCTTTTTTCTTTTCATCATTGGGCCACCTCACGAGGTTTTCAACCCAAAGATGGGACTCAGGTGCCTCATGGAGGTTTTCACCTGAGTCCTTATTCATTTTTCTTTTTCAATGACTTGATGAGGGAGGAGCTAGAACTTGCTCTATCATCATCATTATTTTATTGATACTATCAATGAACTCTTGCTTTTATAAAGGCCTCTTCTACATTTTCAATCAGTGTCCATTGATAAGCATTGGAATGGCTTCTTCATCTATAGTTTTGATTTTCAATGAGCCATTATCATGGCATCTCTCCACCACATAAGGTCTGAGCCATCTTGTCCTTAGCTTGCCCTTGAAGTCTTTATACCTAGAATCATATAATAATGCCCAATCACCCTCTTGAAATTGCTTCTCCTTAATATGTTTATCATGCAAGATCATCCTCTGAAGCTGAACTATCTCTATATGTATGAGGGCCTGCATTTTGAATTAATCTAATCCATTCAATTGGAACAATCATTCTTTCTGTGCATGAGTGAGATCCAAATCTAGTTAGGCTACCATCCTCAATGTGTTATATTCAAACTCAATGGAAAACAAAGCCTTTTTCCCATAGACTAGCTCATAGGGTGTAAATCCAGTGGTGGTCTTCCATGTGGTATTATAGGCCTTAGTGGACTCAACTAGTCTCTTTGCCCAATCCTTCCTTCTGCTGCTCACTACCTTGGTCAAGATGCCCTCTACTGACCTTTTTGCCACCTCCACTTGCCCATTAGCTTTTGGATGATAGGGAGTGGAGGTCGTATGCTTGATTTTGTGGTGGTTGAGTAGTTCTTCAATCATGTTAGAGGTAAACTGGTTGCCTTGGTCTGTGACTAGCTCTCTAGGGTACCCAAATTTGTAGAATACATTCTCCCTTAGGAACTCAGCCACCTTCTCTTTTTTTGCTGCCTTAATTTCCTTGGTTTCAACCCACTTAGTCAAATAATCAATGCACACAATAATGTACTATTTTTGCTTTGAAGGAGGGTTGATAAGCCCAATGAAGTCCATGCCCCACTTGTTAAATGGCTTGAAAGTCACTTGAGGCTGTAGGGGCATTTCATCTCTTGGAGTATGCTTTCCCATTCTATGGCATTGATCACACTGACTAGTGTACTTTTTCACATCCTGCTAAAGAGTGGGCCAATAATAGCCTTCTTGTAACACTTTGAATGTTGTTCTCCTTTCTGCAAAGTGACCTCCACAAGGCCTATCATGACAGGTCAGAAGGATGTCAAAAATTTCCTCTTCCCTTACACGCCTACTCAATATTTGATCTGGGCCAAGTTTGAAAAGATTACCCCCAATCCACGTGAAGGGGGTGCTTTACCTGACTATCCTACTCTTTTCTTTTGAGGGAAAGTTTGGTGGGAACTGTGCTGATACCAAATAGTTTGTTAGATCAACAAACCATGGAGAGAGAACTGAGATAGCAAACAAGTGCTCATCTGGTAACTGGTCATCCACCATTCCTTCTTCACCTACAGGTATATTCACCCTAGATATAAAGTATGCAACAACATTTTCTTTACCAGGCTTGTCAACAATGGTTAGATCAAACTACTGTAATAAAATAAACCACCTTATAATTCGAGCATTCACATCTGGTTTTTTCATTAAATATTTGATTGTAGCATGGTCAGTATGCACAAATGTTTGATAGCCTGTAATGTAATGCCTAAATTGGTTTAGTGAATGCACAACATCCAGGAGTTCCTTTTCGATTGTTCTATAATTTAGCTCAGCCTTTGACAAGTTCTTACTGATAAAATAGATGGCATAGGGTAGTTTCATCTCTACCTTGCCTAAAGCTGCTCCTATGGCTTTGTGTGAGGAATCAACATGAATATGAAAAGGGAGGGCCCAGTTTGGGCGTTGGAGAATTGGTGCAGTGGTTAACTTACCCTTTAGAATGTCTAAGGCCTTTTGACAATGTTTTTACCATATAAACTCAGCATCTTTGGCCAACAACCCAAATAAATGAGAGGCCAACTTGCTGAAATCCTTTATGAACCTTCAGTAGTATCCAGTTAACCCCAAGAAACTCTTGACATCTCTGTGCTTTTGCGGAGGTGGGACCCTTTGGATGATTGCTATTTTGTTTGGGTCCACCTGTAGTCCTTGCTCAGATATTGAATGACCTAGCACGGTCCCTTCAGTCATTAAGAATTCACATTTTTTCTGACTGAGGGACAGGTTCATTTCAATGCATTTATGCAATACTTTTCCTAGGTTAGTCAGGGCTTCTTGAAAATCATAGCCATAAGGTGTAAAATCATCCATATAGATGTCCACCGCATCATGCACTAATTTGGTGAAAATACTCAAGTCTGCTCTCTGGAAAGTGGCAGGAGCATTGCATAGGCCAAAAGAAAGGACCCTGTAGGAAAAATTACCCCAAGGACAAGTGAATGTGGTCTTATCCTGGTCTTTTGGGTAGATTTGGATTTGGTTGTAACCACTGAATCCATCTAGGAAAGAAAATAACTTTTTCCCTACTGGGCCGTCTAGCACTTGGTCAATGAAGGGTAGGGGAAAATGATCCTTCTTTGTGGCTTTGTTCAACTCCTTGTAATTGACACAAATCCTCCACTTACCATTTTTCTTGGGAACTAACACTAAAGGAGAGACCCACTCACTATTCGAGATAGGGTAAATGAATCCTGCATCTAGCAGTTTTTGCAGTTCTTCTTTGACTATATCTTTAAGAGCTAGATTCATCCTCCTTTGTGGTTTACAGACTAGCTTGCAACCTTCTTTGATGTATATGTGGTGAGTACACACTAAGGGGTGTACTCCCTTCATTTCCTTGTAACTCCAAGTGAAGGCTTTTATGTTTTCTCTCAACATGTTGCATAGCTTTTCCTCTTCGAGAGCAGAAAGAGATGGATTAATTTTCAAGGTTTTCTTTAGGTAGAATTCTATGGTTTTGACATAGAGTGGGTTGGAGTCGGCCAAGCATGAGTCGATTGGATGATTTTTTTTGGTTTCTCTTACTTATTCTTCTAATGGTAACGAAACAGGAGTTGGACTTTGGAGAAGGTGTCCAATTAAGTCATCCTAATCTTGCTGTCCTCCTCCTATGGTTGCTTCCAAAGCATAAAGTTGGGCGGAATAAACCTCATCTTCTTCCTTCTCCTCCAACCATAAAGGTAAATCATTCTCTAGAGAAGGTTGAGCAGGAGGGTATAGGACTAATTGTTTGGACATATGCCCGTTCTTGATGGTCATATTCCTAGCTCTGCAGCTAATGTAAGCATCGGTTGTGGCCAACCTTGGCCTACCAAGGATGAGAGGATAACTAGTAAGTTTAGCCTTAGGCTGGAGAACTATAAAATCTACAGGGTACTCCCAAGAGTCAATGGAGACCATCACATCCTCCACAATTCCCTCAGGGGTGACTGTGGAATGGTATGCAAGTTGCATAACTATTGTGGTCTTCCTCAATGCAACTTGGAGGTTGAGCTTGAGTATGGTGTCCTTGGTCATCACATTAATGGCAACCCCAAGATCGATCAGAGTGTGAGGGATGATGGTGCCATTGATGTGCACATCTGCTACAGTGCTTCAAAGGTCCAAATATTTTAGACATATTACCTGCCCTAGCATTATGTTGGATAACTACCTAATGACATTAATGGTAGGGGCATCCCTTTTTATTCTTCTTGGATGCTTGAAGCATTTCTCCTTAATCAATTTATTGTAAATCAAAACATCTTTTATTGTCTGGAGAAGGGGGATATTTACACACAGATTTTTCAATTCTCCCAGAAGTTTAGTTTCTTCTGGGGTAGGCTGGAGTGGTTCGGCTAATCTCTCAGGAAAGGGTGGATTTAATTTAAGGTTGCTTTCCTCTCATTCTTCCTCAACCTCCCTATGTGGAGGGGAAGGTTGGTTATTCGAGAGAATTCTCCTAGATATTAGGTTGATCTCTTATATTTCTACAACATAAGCTGGATACGATGTCTCTCCACTGTATACTTGTTGAGCTTGCCTATTGTTCGGGTTCGGATTTGACTGGGCAGGCATCTGGGGTTGCTAGGGTGGAGCAGAGTGTAGGAGTTGTGGTTGGGTATGTGGTGGAGGAAATACAGCTGGAGCACTGTTGTATTAAGGCCTCCACCCCTGGAGTGGTGTATTCTACTGAGGTTGTGGAAGAGCGTAAGGTTGAAATCACTGGCTGGCTAATTGGGAATAAAACTGAGATGCATAGGACCAAGAAGTGGGTCCCCAAGAAGGTATAGTTGTGTTTTGGTTGGGGTTTTAATATGCATGGGATGACCCTTGCATGCCCTACTGGTATAGTCTAGGCCCAAGAGGTCTCCTTTGGTTGATGTAGCAAAGCTGCTTAGTGACCCCTTTAGCTCCTTGATATACTGCTTTGAGTCCGAGTAAACAAGGGAACTTATCTGTGGAGTGCTTTTCTTCACAGATTGAGAAAATCTCAATACAGTTCAATGGACATTTGTTCCTAGGATGCCTCTTGGTGCCTCTAGGACAAAAGATGGCCAAGGATTTCTTTGCTTCCTCTTGCTTCCTTTTGATGTTCATGGTCTCTAATTGTAAGGCGAGGGTTTGCAACATCTCACTTTTGAAATCTTCCAACAAATTTCCAATTTCACCCTTGATGGATGAGTTGGAAGATGATGCAATGGCCATAAGTTGACTACCACTACCCTTTTTCTTGGTTGCCCTAGAATGGTTTCTAATGATAGCCTTGATATCCTCATAGGGTAATTGGTAGATATCTGGCATCTACTCTTGCTAACAAATGTAAGGTATTCAAAAGATCTTCCCTTACTCCTATGAGCAGGACCAACTTTACTGACTTAAGGTCAAGTGTGCACCTGGCCCTTTTGTAACGAAGCTGGAATCTTTCTTCGTAGTCTTCTAACGATTCATCTTGACCCATGGTCATCCTGAAAAATTTCTTCTTTAGTATCCTTTGACCTACAGTAGTCCCAATATTTGTTGTTAAAAGCCTATTGCATTTGAGCCCAAGTTGTGATGCTATCTCCAAGCAGACCCATGAACCAGTGCAATGCTGCATCCTTGAGGGTAGATGGAAACAATTTTAATTTTTTCTCTTCATCTGTATAGTCATAGATTCGACATATAACAACAAACTCAAATAGGAAACTGTCAGGGTCCTCTGTGGCCAAGCCATGGAAATAAGGTAGGGTAGAGGGGCCTATATTCTTCATCTTAGTGTCCCTGTTGGTTTCCTTGATGGGGAAGGCACCCTCAACTCTCTCTCTATTCCCTTTGTCAATTCGTTTTTCATCCATTGGTTCAGTAGGAATGGGTTCTTATTCTTCTTCTTCCATTATAGGTTCTTCAAATATGTCAGGTTGCTCACCTAAAGGTCCCTCTAGTTCATAGCCATCAAAGAAGAGATAAGGTTGGTTGTTGGATGAAGTGGGGTATTCGGCAAGAATTTCCCTAAATTGTCCCTATTCCTACGAGGCATGAAAGGAAATGTTTTTTGGGTGGTTTTTGTAAGATTTTTTTAAGCTAGAAAGTACTTTGTAGGAATGAAATTGTTGATTGAATGAAAAATCACTGACAGAATGAAGAAAGTACTTGTTGAAGTCAAATTCTACTTGCAGAATGGAAAAGAAAACAGATAATGAAAGATGAAAGAAAGGAAGCTACTAGATTAATTTTGCAGAAATAAACTAATGGAAGAAAATTGAAGACAAGAAGTAGAAGAAAAGAAAGCAGTAATCACATTCTACTTAGACACCGGCGCCAAAAAGTGATGAGCACCAGTATTGCAGCAAGGATGATGCAAATCCTAGGCTACCAACTTTACTTATCAACCCATGGTTTGTACAAACTTGGAGGTGACAATGTTATATGCACAAGTGAAGGTCTTTCATGTTATCACTGTTCATTCGATGAGTGACCATAGGGGTTCCAAGCCAGACTTCTATAGAGTTAGAATAAGCTTGATTCTTTGATGGAGGAAGAGAAAATATGTTCTAAGAGAGCCACTCTACTGCAGTAATGAGGTAAACAACATGTAATGCTAATTCACACCATATCCTAATTAACCGTTTAAACAGCTATGCTAAGCAAAATTGAAAAATCAAAACTAACCTAATGCTTCTATCTAAGTTACATAAGTAAAGAGCATGAAACCATACTAATGTGTGAGCAAGAAACTAAACTAAATCTGTTTTCACTTTTTTTGGCTTTTTGGTAAACATCAAGCTTGCAATTTAATTGTTCTTGTGGATGTGACAGGCGGATGGAAGGTGGTTGAGGATGGCTAGAAGGTTTATGGAGTGAATGGATGGTGTGTAAGGGTCATAGGAGGCCTTTTGTGACTTTCTATAGGTTACCCATCAATTGGGCCTCAAAACAGGTTGTTTCAGGAAAACCTATAGGATGTACTAGAAACCTACAAGATGATCCTGTAGGAATTACAAGAAATCTACAGGATAGAGCCAAGAGCTAATTATGAGGTGTTGGAGGTGTTGGGATGTTGGAAAAAGGTGTGTGATGGGTGGGATAGGGTGTCAGAAGGTCTAGGAACACTTAGGATTCACTATCCAAGAGAAGAGATGGCTAGATTCACTCAATATGTCTAGGGGGATTTCAATGAAAAGGGAAAAAACCTAGTGAGGGTGATGGTTAAGGTTGATGAGGTGGAATATGGATGTTGGTGATGAAGTCTAGACCTCCTCCTTAAGTACCTGCATTGCTTAAAACATATGTGTCTTTCAAGAACTATGCAACAAGATACATCTTCATAAACTAGAAAAGCATGAATCAATTGCCCATATTATGCATGAAGAAAGTGCTGAATGAAATAAGAACATTGGTGAGATCTTATTGCAAAAATAGAGTAATGGAAATAGATGACAATGAAATGAACCAAATTTTGAATCAAGACAACAAACTTCAAAGCTCATGCAAAAACTAGAAATCTGTGTTTTTGGAGCTGCTGAAGGGTCTCTTCCTCAAGTCATGGTCCCAGAGGGAGGAAGTGAGGCTGAGGCACCTGTTGAAAACCTTGTGGTGTTCCTTTTTCTCCTTGCTAACTTGCTAACTAAAAGAAGGCACACGTGGAAGCAAACTAACATACAACCAATCTAACCTACATTGTTGTAATGGAAATGCAGCTACTTAAGCAAATGAGCAATCAAACTATGAATCTATGCTAACATACATGTACAATAATAGGAGCCTTAGCTACTAGGGTTGGGCCATAACCCAAGAGCTCCAGCCCTCTGAGCTAACTCAATGTTGGCTAAAAAAAAAACTCATTCTTATTATCAAAACAATGGATTACATCAAAAACTGTCACAAGTCTTGCAACTCAAAATAGAGTATAGTTTTACAATAAAAAATCTGAATCATACTAAGGTCCTAGGCTACTCTACTTATACATATGAATTCTCCAACGACTACCTTAAAATTAGGGAGGCTTGGCTCCCAAACTTTGAGATAAACTGATGCTTTGTCTTTCACTTGCTTGGCTGCCTTCTAGTCCTCATGATTTGGTTGCTTTCACTTTCAGCTAATGGAGGAATATTCGAATGGAGGAGTAGTAAATGGTGAGGATTTACCTCCTATAATTCCTCTCGCCTGTTCCATTCAAGTTTTGACCAATGTCATTGCCAAAATTCCTTGCTTCTATCCTTTAATCATGCATTAAATGCACATTAGACCACAAAGAAAAATATCCAACTCTAACTCATCTCATAAACAAAATATAATCGAAAGTATGCAATAAGTTGTGAGAATAGTTGTTTTGACTAGGTTAGGAGGTGAATTAAGTCCCATATAATTGCCCAATGATGAGGCTCATCAGATGTAGATACTCCACTAGCTTTGATATTCTATCAATGTTGATACTCCATTGGTGCTGATACTCTGTCGATGTCGATACTCCACTAGTGTTGATACTCTACTGATGTCGATACTCCATTGGTGCTGATACTCTGTCAATATTGATACTCCAATGGCGATTATACTCTATTGATGTTGTGTTATGAAACCAACTCACAAAATAGAAGAAAAGATAGATCAAAAACTTCAAAATAAGCCTCTTCGAGGGGGCAACCTTCTTTACATTACGCAAATGAAAAATTCTTGGATGATTCAAATGAAAAATCCTCCTTTCTATATATAGGAGTCTAAGGGGTCACAATATAATTAGAGCCGACATAACAATAATAATATAAGGGCGCAACAATAACAATAGTGGGCTTCTATTGGGCACAATAATAACAATATGGGGACAACAACGGCACAACAATAACAATAAGGGGCTACAATCACAATAGTAATGGGGGAATCACTAGTATTATAGGGACCTAAGATGCCCCTCTTCTTCAAAAAAGTGTTGTCCTCAATGTTTGAGTAGTTATGGATGATTCTATATAAAATTCTCATCCTCCATGTGTAATCTTCGACGGGTAAGTTCCTCTCGTTAATAAGATACTTTGAAATTAATCGATTTCGTAGCTGCCGAGTTCTCTGTGATTGCTTCAAGATCCAATACAATTTTTCCTTCCTCGTCAAGTTCTAGAAATATTATTTGAACTGGGATCTTGTCACCTATAACCTTTTTGAAGCATGAATCATGGAAAACTGGGTGCACTCGAGAAGATTCAGGAAGCTCCAATTTGTATGCCATAGTACCAATCTTTTGCAATACCTTGTACGTACCATAATACTTTGGTGATAATTTATTATCCGTCTTAGCTTTCTTGGGGGACATTTGTTTGTATGGTTGTAGTCATAGAAATACCCAGTCACCTACATCAAAAATTATTTTGCCACGACATTGATATGCATGTTGTTTCATTCTATTCTGCACCAAAGTGAGGTTATCCTTTAACAGTTGGAGAACCTATTGTTGATGCTCGATGTGATCTTCCACTGCTTGAACCTTGGAATTTTATCTTAAATATGTTGTGATGGATGGTTGATGATATCCATAAAGTTCCATAAATGGGGTCATTTTTGCTGCAACATGGAAGGTTCAAGGATGTGTTATATCACCATTCAGCTAGATGCAACCACTTGACCCATTGTGTTTGTTTATCAAATACAAATCAACGAATATATCCTTCCAAACATTTGTTCACTATCTTAGTTTTCCCATCAAATTGAGATTGATAAGATGAGCTATGAGTTAACTAAGTACCCAGAAAATAAAAAAATTTGGTCCCAAATATTCCAGTGAAAATGGGATCTTTGTCGCTTACAATAATCTTTGGGTTTCCATGTAGCTTTTGAATTGTTTCCATAAACACAGTAGAAAATGTATTGGCTTTAAATGGATGAGATGATGCACTAAAGTGTGCATACTTGGTAATTCTATAAACTACCACCATGATGACACTCTTTTCTTCGGACTTGGGTAAAACTGTGATAAAATCCATTGAAACCTCCTCCCAATGTTGACTTGGAATGGATAAAAGTTGTAACAGACCTGGGGTATTAATTGTCTCAACTTTATTTTGTTGGAAAACCAAACATTCCGCCACAAAATTTTGAATATCAGATTTAAGACCATCCTAAAAAAATTCCTTCTTAATCCTATGGTAAGTTTTTAAAAATCCTGAGTGCCCTCCTAATGAAGAGGTGTGAAATTCCAGAAGAATCTTTTTTTTGAGTTGGGAATTATTACAGAGGTACAAGCGATCTTTGTACCATAATGAATCATTTTTTCAGCTAAATGATCTGATGTACTAGGATCTTGCTGCAACTTTTGAATGAGTCCCCACACCTCTTCATCATTCTTCCATTCATCCCTTGCTTTGTTTATCCAATCTGGTTGGATGATAGAGATGGAACAAAGCAATGTTTTCACATCATCATCCTTTCTTGAGAGTGCATCTGCAACAACATTTTTCCTCCCTTTTTTGTAGATGATTTCAAATTCATAACCCAACATCTTTGTGACCCATTTTTGCTGCTCTTCTAAAGACAATATTTGTTCTAAAAATTATTTAAGACTATCATGATCCATTTTTACCTTCAAGTTTCTTCCCTTTAGGTAAGGTCACCATTTCTTAAGTGCATGTAGTACTGCCAACATTTCCTTATCATAAATAGGTTTTTGTAAATAGTTTCCTTTGATTGGACAGCTTTCAAAAGCAATGGGTCTTCCTTCTTGCATTAAAACATCACCAATTCCATTTCCTGAGGCATCACATTCCATAATAAAGGTTTCTGTGAAGTCTAGCATAGCTAAGACCGGTGCTTGGCACATTGCCTCTTTAAGATGTTCAAAGGCCTTTGTTGCTTCTGGAGTCCAAGAAAATGCATCTTTCTTCAGTAATGTTGTTAGAGGTGCTGCTATTTTCCCATAATTCTTAACAAACTTGCGATAATACCTTGTCATCCTGACAAATCCATGTAGATTCTTTATGGATGTGGGGATTTTCCATTCCTTGATGGCTTTAATTTTTCTAGGGTCTACCTTAATACCTTCGTGAGATAAAATATTCTCAGATATTCCACCTCCTGTACTTCAAAGAAACATTTGGAAGTTTTTTCATATAATTGTTTCTCCTCCAATAGTTTGAGCACCCTCTCAACATGTTGAACATGATCCTTTCAAGACTTGATTTAGATTAGCATATCATCAAAAAATACTAACAAAAATTTTCTAAGGAAGGGTTTGAAAATTGAATTCATCAAACCTTGAAATGTAGAAGGTACATTAGTAAGGCCAAAAGGCATGACCAAAAATTCATAATGACCCTCATGAGTTCTAAATGTTGTTTTTAGAATGTCTTCAGTCTTCATTCTGATTTGATGATATCTTGAACAAAGGTCCAACTTGGTGAAGTAAATTGATCCATGTAATTAATCTAATAATTCATCAATGGCGGGAATGAGAAATTTATCTTTAATAGTGATCTTGTTGAGCTCCCTATAATCCACACACATGTGCCATGTTCCATCCTTATTGTGCACCAATACTACTAGAGTAGAGAAAGAACTTTGACTAGGTCGAATTATACTAGCCTCCAGCATTTCTCCAACCATACATTCAGTTTCAATATTTTCGGCATAGGGATATTTGTATGGCCTGATGTTTGGAGGAACACTTCTTGGAATCTAATGAATAGCATGATCATGATCATGAATAGGTGGGAGGACTTTGGGAGTCTTAAACACATTGGAATGATCATCCAAGACTTTTTTGGAGATCTGGAGAAATAGATGATTTCAATGTGGGAACTTCTATTGAACATTACACCCCGTTGTTCTTTCTTTAGAATCTTTTTCATGTCGTTAGATTTGATTATCTTTCCCAGTTTCCCTGCAATACCCCTTAATTCAGCTTCATTTCCTTCCCAAAAAAAAATTCAAGAAAATCTCTTGAAAATTTAAATCTATCATACCTAAAGATTGTAGCCATTGGACTCCTAGTACAACATCCACACCATCCATTGGAATAGAAATCATAGGACTATTCAATACATATTCTCCCATGGATAGCCTAATATTATGGCACTTTCTAGAGCAATTTATGGTTCCTCCATTTGTAACCATCACTTGACACTTTGGCGATCGATATAGGAAGCAATTCAATTCGTTGGCTATCTTACAATGAATAAAATTATGGGTATTTTTAGTGTCTATGAGTCACTAGTGATCAAATGTACTCTTTCAATATGGTTGATAGGGTCCTAGGTCAAATTGTTATAGTTTCAAATAAATTTTTATCATTGGTCAATACTAGGTCATTACTACTCCTTCTGTTGGGTGTGGAGCCTGATTATCTTCTATATTCAAAAGTACCGCCACATTGGACCCCAGTTCAAAATGGGGGCGACAACGCCGCCCGTAAAATATTCGCTGCAGGGGGGGTCCAGGGGGGGGGCGGCTGCGACCTTTGGGAGCCCCCCCCCGGCGGGGGTTTTCGGGGGCAGCGCCCCCGAAGCTAAAAACAGCTGTAAAATTGCCTTGTAAAAGTATAGTAATTTCTAGTCAATCTGGGCCGTTCATTAGGCGGATGATCTGACGGTAGAACTTATGTTTAGTTTAGGGTTTTTTGCCCTAGAAGGAAAACCCCCTCTCTTTGTATGAGGGTATTGTATTTAAGGCTGTGAGACAGATTTGTATTTGTGTGTGAGCGAGAAATAGAGAGGTAAGACTGTGAGAGAAAACAGAGGATATTACAGCGGCTTTGCTGTAGGTTGTGTCTCTTCATTTCGTTGGATAATAGAAAGGAAGGACTGGCTGTTCGAGGTGGACGTAGCCCAAACTGGGTGAACCACGTATATCCGTGTCTCTCTTGTTTTGTGTGTTTTCTGTATTTATATTTCTGCAATATTTTATGTGTTCCATTGCTCCGTAATATATAATTTTCTAACAACTGGTATCAGAGCCGAAGGTCTATTTGGCTGATAAACTCGCAGGA